>JAVJIF010015292.1:0-106165 GCA_038442645.1 Agave tequilana | reverse complement strand
TCCCTAAGTGTTGATAGCGGTGCTTATGCAGGTTCAGCACCCAAGGGCATTCCAAAGTTCTTAGCTGCGAAGCTAGAGCTAAAGCACTATCTAGTGCTAACCATCTTCGTAGCAAAGTAGCGAATGAAGCACCACAGCGTGCTTCGCTCCCCGGTTCCTCAATCGCTGAGTTCATTCTCCCTTCGCGGTGGAGCTAAGGGAATATCCCTGAGTTGTGATAGCGGTGCTTATGCAGCTTCAGCGTCTAAGGGCGTTCCCAAAGTTCTTAACCACGAAGCTAGAACTAAAACACTATCTAGTGCTAATCATCTCTGCGGTGATGAAAAGAAAAAGGCATCATCCTATGCGCAATCCAAAGAGCCTCTGCGCTAAATCATTTAAGCCCAGCTACGTCTGACTTGAGAGAGTTCTTAACAAACAAATGGAAGTAAGACTTACCTCAGACTTCTCCTTCTTGTTGTCAACAAGTGGGATGTCAGGTGGTGACAGTCCATTCTGTCCATTACCGCCTGGGATCAATCCCCGCCACTCCTGCAAACCGACGATGAGCTTTTGATCGACTATCGGAACAAGATCCTGTGAAGCATCGCAAAAGGAGCGTATCGCAAGATCTGCCCTCTGCATCCGTCAATATGATTGGAAGAGGATGAGAGCCGCGTAGGGATAGATGAGCATCGCATGTCACTCCCTCCAGTTCTCCAGATTCGGATTATAGTCTGGGCTTACGCCAAGTCTTGGTACACGAAGAAGGCATCTTCTGAAACACCAGATCTAGGGTCGCAATACCTTACAATTACGAATAGCCATCCTCCTCAACCACAGTAGCCTCACCAGAACCAATGAGAAGATTATGCTAATGGTCTGATGGGAAGACGAAGACAGTGGGTATGCCTCTTCGACCACAGTCAGCTCGGTACGAACAGATAGAGTATCAGTGAATATGGCTGATAACGGTAATGATGACCTCCGTCGACAGTTGGAAGCTCAAGAGCAAACCTCTAAGGCCCAGCAAGAAGTCTTGGACAAAATTCAACAGATGCTCGCTCAACTCCTCACTAACCAGAATAATAATGATACTGGGAGTTACCATGATGAGGAAGAACATCATAGCGATGAACAACCAAAGACTGAGAAGCCAAAGGAAAGCTCTTCTATTGACGCTGAAGTTCTTAAAGGCATCCAAGCTCAGATCACATCCCTAACTCAGAGGGATGAACTAAAGAAAGTAGGGGCAGTCCGTCTTTACCCTTTGGAATGGGATCAGTACCATACCCACCAAAGTTCAAGCCACCAATGTTACATACGTATGATGGTAAGAGCTCGCCAAACCAGCACATCTGCTACTTCCGGTCTCAGACCGGTAATGTTATAGATAATGATGCTATCATGGTCAGACTGTTCATTGGCACTCTAAAGGGGGTAGCATTCGACTTGTTCCGAAGCCTCCCTCCGGGCTCTATCAATTCCTGGATTGACCTAGAACTCGATTTCTTTCTGGTTTCTATGAGGACGATACCGAAGTAACTATGGATAAACTCCTCTCTACCGTGCAGAAGAAGGGTGAATCCGTCCGTGACTACATTGAACGATTTAGAAACTTGTCTTTGATGTGCCCAGCAGGTATGCCATTGCCTATGCTCTTGCAGACATGTAGGCATAACTTCCTCGATCAAGTGGAGATTCGCATGGGAGCTGTCAAAGCCCATACCTGGAAGGAACTAGTTGAAAAAGCTGAGATAGCCGAAAAGTCAGCTAAGAAGTTCGAACCATTTACCCCTAAAGGCAAATGGGGTGAGAATAATAAGGGGCGCAGCGGCATGGCGCAGTCTTCCCAAGCTAAAGGCAAAGAGACTATGTCCGTTGAATTGTCAGGGCATGTTCATTCGAAGGCCAAGAAGAACGCCTTCAATAATCAGGAGTCTAAGTTTCCTCCAAAATAGTACTCCTTCAAAGACGAGCAAGTGGTCGCAATATTCCATTTACTCCACAAAGGGAATAAAATGAAGCTGCCAGACGTTCGACGCCCTAATGAAATGGGACGCACGAATGATCCCAACTATTCTCTCTTTCATAGGATGGTTCATCATCCTACTGATAAGTGCTTTGTCCTCAAGGCAAGCTTTGGTCGATGCCGGAGTTTTGACTCTGAAATCAGGGCAAAAGAAAGTCACCGCAAACATGGTGACTCTCGAGTTCGGCAAAACCCCAAAAGTCACAGTTCCTGACGGGACCTTTCCAATCCCTGCACCACGGCTGGAAGTAAAGCATCCTTCAGCTAAAACTCAAGAGATTAAGGGTCTTATTCTCTTGACACTGGAGACAGGGAAAATCATGTTGATACACCCAGACCTTATCCAAGACGAACAATGGGATTCGAAGAAATCCAAGTCGAAGGGCAAATCTTGCAATGTTATCTCCATCCTGCCGGATGATGGCAATCTCACATCAGCTTCTCTCAGCGATTCTGAAGGGGAAAAACACGCTTGCACAACACAAGCCGATGTACCTCAGCCGACAGGTACTCGATCCGGAAAATCATACTTAAAACAGTATGAGAAAGCTTTTGACGAGACACAATAACAGACGACATCAGTAAAAATATCAACACCGGCCCTGCCTCCGACGATGGGAAAGGAGAAGCAGAAAGAAGTCTGGTTTGATCATGTTCTGAAGAAGCCTTCAGGCCCAGGGCCTAACATGCCCTTTCGTTTTGATATATTGGCCCAGCTGGCTAATATCCCAGCTCATATCACCATACACGAGCTCCTTCGTCTCTCGAAAGAGACAAGAGAAGCACTTAGGGATGCACTGGCTAACTCAGAATCATTCCTCACATATATGCTAGAATCTCTAAAGATGACACTCAGTCTTCTTGCCCTGAATGCCATCATGTGCAATCAAAGATACCTTTTATTACCTTCACAGCGGAGGATATGCTTCTCAAGGATAACAAGCACGATCGACCTTTGCACTACACCGGATACATCGGTTCGACAAGCATTGAAAGGGTACAGGTTGATTCGGGGTCAGCACTCAGTATCATCCCCAAAAGACTCCTCTACTTTCTTGGTATACCACTATATCGGTTGTCTGCAACCACTACAATAATATATGGTTTTAATGCAGGGAGTAATCATCCACTTGGAAAGATTCGACTCCGTTGCCGAATCGGGAGCCTGAAGTCAGAAGTAACATGTTATGTCATTGACACTGACACGAAATACAATTTTTTACTAGGATGACCTTGGATTCATGCTAACTGGATCGTTCCCTCCACTCTGCACCAGTGCTTCAAATATGTTGAAGATGATGCAACAGTACGAACTGTCTTCGCTGAGAAGCAACCATTCAAAGGGGTGAAAAACTACGTTACTGACGCTCTCCTATACCAAGAGGTTGGTGAAACGTAAAAAGAATCATTGCCTGACAACGATGACAGTGGCAATGAGGCAGATTCAGAGTCTAAAGCAGACATGCTGTAACCCTCGGTTCCCAATATACGTATGTCAATACTGGTATCTGATGCTAATTTAATCATCTTGGTAGCTGGGTTGAGGGTATCTCAACTCAAGATATTATTTTCCATCATTTTGAATTTTTCGGAATTTTGGGAAATTTTTTGGGATTTATTGGAGAAGGCTCTCAATTCGGAGTCGACCGGTGTCACAGACTGACTCCGGGATTTTTAATTACAATCGAGGATGAATTTTTGAGATCCGACTTCAAAACAATGTTCAGGATGATATCAATTATTTCTGAGAATTTTTGAGAATTTTTCTGAATTAATAGAGTTTAATCCAATAAAATAATATTTAAATATTATTCAAAAAGAAAAATGAAATTAAAATAAAATTAAAAAAACCCGCATCTGTAGCAGGTTTCGAACCCATGACCCAGTAGAAAGGAAATGAATGCACCAACCAGGATTCCTTCTTGCATTTTTGGTGTGTAGAAGTAAACATAATTTATTTAACCCTATATCCTTTTACCCCTTTATTTTCTCAATATTGAAAAAAAAAATCAAAGCACCAGATTGCTCATTATCAAATTCGAACCCATGGCCACCGCCCACATATCCTAATGCCCAGATCACTTTGACACATTGGCGTGTGGTTTGAAAACCCATGTTTAATTATTTACACCTTCCGTCAACTTCCCCCATCTTCTCCAACTTCCCCCACTCTCTCTAACTTCTCCTACACTTTCTCCCTCTCATTCCCACTCACCCAAACAGAACCCACTACTCCTCTCATGTAGCCTAACTCTCAGGGGGGCTTAGGGGTGTGTGGTGCCTGAGTACAGTGAACTGTTTCTCCCTGCTATCAGGATCCACTAACGCATCACTTGTTTGACATGCAGTTGTCCTGTGGGATGGGGCACAGGACAGCTGCATTAGTTAGGATAATAAAACATACTAGACTTAGAATTATCATTTGTGACATGGATAATCTTGATTACATAATGTTCCTGGACTTGCCATATGATTCTTAACTTGTGATCTTGAGATCGTGTGACCTGATGAGTATGATATATGACATTACTCGTCCAGGGTGCTTCATGCTCATTATATACATGTCATAGTATACATACATGACCTTATTTCACCTGACTGTTCTGTTACTCTCATTGGTATCTTACCTGTCAATTTATATTACCGTTAGATTTATGATTCATTGATTCCAGTGCTCTACTTATATTGCCCTTTACTTTCACATTTTCATATTATTGTTTCCTCTTCTTGTGTGTGCACTTGCTGGTCCGCTTCTGACGGACCTTGATTTTTCAGCATCAGACTTGAGGAGATTGACGAGTCACTGTTCGAAGGAACCCAGGAAGATTACCAGGCGTGAGTCCGACGTTTCTTATCTTATGTATTTTGGCATTGGTTTTGTTATGATATCCCGATGCCAAAATTGTATCTTTTTTTATTTCTGCTTTGTTTGTTTTCAATCTTGTATCTAGACAAAGACTATTTTAGATGTATGTCTTTTATGTGAAATGAAACTTTTGGTTGTCTTTTGTATATGTGTGCGAGAATTTGGCTCATTTACTGCAGCGTAAGGTATTCACGAAAGAGATTTTCCTTTTCGCGAGTATCTGTTGGCCATCGTCACGTACCCGTATTCTGTATTTTTGAAAGCGGGGCGTGACATGATTTTATTGGTATCAGAGCCAGGTTTTATTTTAATTCTGCACCATATAAAGACAATCAGATTCACATATAAGAAAAACGCATCTATAATTGTCTGAATACACGTCGTTACCCTAAACTCGTGCCTTAGATTCCCTTCTAAACTATTCCCTATCTGTTCCAGATACTCATGGCTCGGAATAGAAATTTCCCCTCTTCCTCCCAAGTCGACCCAACCTCAGAGAACATAGAGATCCTCCAAACTTTAAAACGCATGCTGGAATTGCAGCAGGATCAGAATGGTCTGCTTTGGGCTGGAGTAATGAGGGCTCAGGAGACTGCGGAGCATGCTCTGATGGGGTTAAGCTCTGACATGCGTTGACTAAGGTGGGGAACGTCTCAGATTTTTGAAGGCTGCACCCAAGTAACTTCTCAGGAAATGAGACACCACTAGAGGAGGAACAATGGCTGATCAAGATAGAGCAACTGCTGAATGCCGCAAAAATTCCTGAGAAAGACCAGGTTAATGTAGTGAGCATCCAACTTACTGACATCGCCCATATCTGGTGGACCGCTGAGATGGAAAGGCTGGCTCCACCCATCAGCTGGAAGACGTTCAGCGGAAGTTTCTTGGTAAAGTTCTTTGCTATGATTGCCAAAGCAGAGATGGAGCGACAATTCATCAACTTGAATCAAGGAAGACTTACCGTGGATCAGTATGCCGCAGAATTTACCAGACTAAGTCGCTTTGCGCCATACATGGTGGCACAAGAAGGGGACCATGCCAGGAGGTTTCTTCAGGGGCTGGATATCAATATTCAGAGCCATATTGTTGTACTCCCGCTCAACACCTATGCCCAAGTTCTGGAGACAGCAAGTGTAGGCTGTCTAAAAATCACTAAAAGACAAGCCATTAAAAAGCAGAGTTTCAAGTTCTAGAGAATTGTAACGCTCCAGGACCCCGAAGAAGTTCTGAGAACTCGGCGGGATGCCATACTGCACGGCCCTGACTGCTGGGTACAGTCCCACATGCTCTAGCAGATCTCCAAGATCGGCAAGGATGAAGCTCACCATCCTGCGTCACCAATATTTCTCGGTGGAATGAACCCACCCGGGCGCACGGAACTCAACAGGAAAATCACCCTCCGCTTTCATAAACGCGTTGAGGAAGGTAGTGCCGAGTTTTGGTATCTCTCCAACTGGGAGCTCAGACTTGCGCGACCCGGGGAACAGGCCGAGAACCGCCCTATCATGACCATCATGACGGTATACCTTCTGGGAGCCCAAGTCACCGAGGGTAATCTCAGGGACATATCGGGAAACGTTCCATTTCATCTTCCGAGGGACGGACATGTGCTGGAGATAAGACAGCGGGAACATCCTCTCCATGTCTGAAAGAAAGAATCTTTTATCCCCTATCTGACGGAGCCATCTATAATTTCCATCGTACATGGAATAGCCGCCATCACCGATACGATCTCCGAAGAAGAAGGCAGGCTTCTCCAGCTTGACGCGATCATCCGTTGTGAATGCTGCATCGGTCATAAGCACCCGAAGGGTTGTCATATCAACATTGGAGAGCCTTTTCTGGCGCTCCTGCGACCTGTCAGCAGTCACAGATACTGTCCTTCGTAGCACAAAGGCCAGATCACGGTCAGCACCACCTACATGTACAAAGTGGCGCTTCTTGGCGAGTGGGCAGAAGGGTGTGGTACTGCAAAAGAAAAGGACACTTAATCAGACACCTTATCAGAAGCAAAAAAAAAAATGCTAAGTATCTATAGTCCAGACGCAGAGGAGATACTGGACGCAGGAATTATCAAATCCGCGTCCAGACCTGCGAATCTGCGTCCAGACGCAGAAGAAATACTGGACGCAGGAATTATCAAATCCGCATCCAGACCTGCAAATCCGCATCCAGGCGTAAGACCCGCGGGATCAAATCTGCGTTTTGCAAACCAAGACTTATGAAAAATCTCCAAGTACTTGGGCTCAGGTGCAAGATTCATCAAAAACCTGCACCTGATAAAAAATCTTCAAGTCCGCGTCCGAACCCTTCACAATTAGAAATATTCTAAGTGAAGAATCTGAAATGCAGGACTCGCTGGCACCGGGTCATCAAACCCGCGCCTTGGTTATCAACTCAAAGACCGCGTCTGAGACCGCGTCTGAGAATCAAACACGGTTTGTTTTCTGTGTTGACGGTTCTGTGTTAATGGTTCTCCTCCAAAAGATATCTTTTTGGGGTTCCATGAGCTTCCAGTAATGGTGAAGTTCAAGCCTAAACGGCGTTATACCTGGGAAAAGGACTTCCTGCGCGGAGGAACCGCCCCTCTGGGCCTCGGTGACGGTCGCTCTTGAAGAGGATGCGGTTGGCTTGGTCTTAGGTGCCATTGGTGATTAAGAATCCAGTAATGGAGATGAACAGAGAAAGAAGAACTCTTTTTCTTAAAAACTCTAAACAAATGCGCTCGGAGAAGAAGAGGTATCTCTCTGACTGTTGCCATTTATAGGCACAAGGATTCGCGAAGATACGCGGCGCGTGGCTCGATTAGTTCTGCAGCGAGTCATCTCTTGACGCGTGGAACAGATCAATTTTAATGTATCGCGAAGATCGCGCACCATGGCTCTGCAGCGAGTCATCGCTTGACACGTGGAACAGATCATTTAATGAACCGGGAAGTCCGCGCGTCAAAAGGTGATGTCCCGTCGGTTCCCCAGCCCAACTGGCAGTGCAATCATAACATGGCACAGATTCGCACCCGACGGCCGCGCCTCTTCGATGGACATGCCCCGTCATTACCGCCATAAATGCATTCAAAAAGTCGCGTCTCTCTAAGAAGTTCGCGTCTTTCCAGCCCGGCTGAACATCCGTCTGCTTTATGGAAGATCAGTCGCGTTTTTTCATTTACCAAAAGACGCACCCCATGAAAGTCGCGTCTGTAAAGCAGTACTATCTCTGCTCTTCAAAAAGAATTGGCGTTCAGTCCTTACTTCTGCAAATCAGTTCAACAATACACTGGCACAAGCAGACGATCGTCCACTCCTGGCTTAAAGCGCGTCCATGACAGACTAAAAGCAATCGGGGAGGTTTAGACTGTGTATCTAGACACTCAACACGATCAACTCTGGTGGCCTCAAAGAGTTCAACAGTACACTCACGAAGACCAACTCCAGATAAGATCAAACCCGGAGCATTAACAGTCCAGTCATAAAGGCGAATTCAGTTAGAGTCCAAAGTATTTCGAAATCCATCCCAGTTAACTGCGGAATATCGAAAACTTTGGAGGGGGTTCTGTAGGCTGTCTAAAAATCACTAAAAGACAAGCCATTAAAAAGCAGAGTTTCAAGTTCTAGACGCGTGGGCTCGACACCCGCGTCTCAACCTCAAGGCGCGTGGGCTCGACACCCGCGTCTCAACATCAAGGCGCGTGGGCTCGACACCCGCGTCTCAACATCAAGGCGCGTGGGCTCGACACCCGCGTCTCAACATCAAGGCGCGTGGGCTCGACACCCGCGTCTCAACATCAAGGCGCGTGGGCTCGACACCCGCGTCTCAACATCAAGGCGCGTGGGCTCGACACCCGCGTCTCGGTTATAACCGCCCTAGTTATGGGGCCAGTCGCCGCCCACATAGCGGGGAGGTCAGCCCCTCGTTGTGGAGCGTTTTTAGGGGGCACGTTCACCCTGGAACCCCTATAAATAGCCCCGTCGCTATTGAAGAAGGGGTCGGATTTTCTTTAGTTAGACGACAACAAGACAGAGACACGGCAGAAAAAGGAGAGAGCTCAACTCTTCAACAAGCTCGCTGCGTACGAGTTGTCCTTTGCCTACCTTCTCTTTGAGAGTTTTGGTAGACAAGAGCTGTGTTACTCCTTCTACCAACCAAAGAGAAGATCCCTGACGATCCTTACGGTCATCCGGTCAACGGAGAACAAGATTCACTCTCCACCGCCACACGAAGAACCCAGCATTAAACAAAGGGAGGATTCAAGACTCAACATCCTCCCTCCCTTGTAACTGGAAGGGAAACAGCTTTGTTGTAATTTTTCATCTGATTCAAGGAAATTTTACAGCACCTCTTTTCTTTTTTTTCCGGCGCGTACAGCAAGGACTCAGGAGTAGATATTACAGCAAAGGAGGCGACTACTAGGGCTCTCCCAGAAGCACCCAATGACCTATATTCCTGGTAGATCCGGTGTCAAGCCCCCACCACCCAAGAGGCCTGCCCCATTTCCGGCACCTGCTCCCATAATAGCTCGGAAGGAGTTGGTCTGCACCTTCTACCATCTGCCTGATCATGCTTTGAAGGACTGTAGACGGGCAAACCGCAAGTGCTTGGCTTGCGGGGCTAGTGATCATCAGCTCCGCGATTGTCCCAAGGCCAACAATTTCATCTTCAGAGGACCCATGTCACAGCAGGCCCCAACCCGCATACAGCCCAGAGTTGCACTTCCAACTCAGCAGGAGATGTTCCTTAGAACTAAAAGCAAGACGCCTCAGTAAGGCCGACCAGTGAAGATGCAGGGTCGGGCCTACAATTTGACTTTAGAGGAAGCTGAAGTGGCTGAGGAAGCTGAAGTGGCTGATGGAGTCGTTGCAGGTGCCATCTTAGTACAATCTATTCCTGCACATGTTCTCTTCGATTCCGGGGCTACCCATTTCTTATTTCTACAAATTTTGTTGCTCGACACCACATCTCTTGTGATGATATGGTTAATCCCTAGAACATAGCCACGGGAGGTGAGATAGTTGTCTGTTCTAATGAATGTAGGAAGTCCCCTATAGTGATATATGGTAGAGAGTTTCTAGCCGACCTGATAGTTATAAACAACTCTGGGTTTGACGTTATCTTGGGTATGGACTGGTTGGCACTTCCTATGCTCTCATTGACTGTAGGAAGAAGAAAGTTACTTTCAGGTCCCCAGTCATCCAGAGTTTGAATTCCATGTTGGGGATGTAACTCTGGAACCAGCCCAATTCAAGAAGAGGCAATTGAAGGGGGTGCTGGAGTCTTTGAACTCTAAGAAGCAAGTTAATATACCTGAGGTGGTATGTGAATTTCTTGATATCTTTCCTGAGGATCTCCCCGGACTACCCCCTGTTCGAGAGATTGAATTTAGTATCGAAATCATGCTGGGGACAGCCCCTATTTCCTAGGCGACGTACCGCATGGCTTCGATAGAACTAGCGGAACTAAAGAAGCAGATTCAAGAATTGCTCGATAAGGGGTTAATCTGACCGAGTGCTTCACCCTGGGGCGCTCCAGTCCTTTTAATCAAGAAGAAGGATGGTAGCCAGCGATTATGCATTGATTATCGGGAGTTGAATCATGTCACAGTCATGAATAAGTATCCCTTACCCCGAATTGATGATCTCTTCGATCAACTGGATGGAGCCACAGTATTCTCTAAGCTAGATCTCCGTTCTGGTTATCACCAAGTGCGGGTGAAAGCTGAGGATGTATCTAAGACTGCTTTTCGGACGCGATATGGACATTTTGAGTTCCTTGTTATGCCATTCGGAGTCACCAATGCTCCTGCGGTATTCATAGACTTGATGAATCGCGTCTTTGCTCCATACTTAGATTAATTTGTCGTGATCTTCATTGATGATATCCTAATCTATTCTAAGACCAAAGAGGAGCACGTTGAGCACTTGAGGATTGTCCTACAAACTTTAAGAAAATAGAAGTTATATGCAAAGCTTAGTAAATGCTCTTTTTGGCTAGACCATGTCTCATTCCTCGGGCATATCATATCTGGGGATGGCATCTCGGTGGATCCATCCAAAGTAGAAGCTATCAGAGATTGGCCAATTCCTAGGTCTGTCACGGATATGAGAATTTTTCTTAGACTAGCTGGCTACTATCGTCGGTTTGTCCAAAATTTCTCCAAGATCGCTGAGCCTCGAACCAAGCTCAATAGAAAGAAAGTGAAGTATCGGTAGACTGAGGAATGCCAGTTAGCATTCGAGGAACTGAAGGATCGATTGACGACAGCACCAGTTCTAGCAATTTCAGATGGATCTAGGGGGATGGTGATACATAGTGATGCTTCTGGGCGCAGTCTGGGTTGTGTGTTAACGCAACGAGGCAGAGTGATATCATTCGCTACAAGACAACTGAAGCCCCATGAGATGAATTACCCAACTCATGATCTGGAACAGGCAGCGGTCATCTTCACCCTTAAGGTGTGGAGACATTATCTTCTCGGGGAGCGTGTGGAGATATACACAGCTCATAAGAGTCTCAAGTACATTTTTACCCAGAAGGAGCTCAACATGCATCAGAGAAGATGGTTAGAGCTCATGGCAGACTATGATATAGATCTGCAATACCACCCCGAGAAGGTGAATGTAGTTCCTGATGCTCTCAGTAGAAAGCCCTCTTTCATGTTGATGACTCAACAGAAGGAGATACAGGAAGAGATCCTTAGGTTAGACTTGGAGATCATTCTACCAGGAGATATTAGGATACTCATGACCTTGGTGACTCAACCATCTCTGATCGAGAAGATCAAAAAGGTTCAGAAGGAAGACCCTAAGTTGTAAAAGATCATAGAAGAACTGGAAGCCAGACTAAGGCAGGATATAGTCATCCATGCAGATGGTTCGCTTCAGTTCGGAAGCAGACTCTGTATACCATCTGGGGAAGTTCGAAGGGAGTTGCCCTCTGAAGCTCACAGTTCCCCATATTCGGTTCACCCTGGGGGTACTAAAATGTACAGAGATCTCAAGCAACACTTTTGGTGGCACGGGATGAAGAGAGAGATAGCTCGATTCGTAGCCCATTGCCTTGTATGCCAACAAGTCAAGCCGGAACACCAGAGGACGGTCGGGCTGCTACAACCACTCCCTATTCCCGAATGGAAGTGGGAGAATATCACCATGGATTTTGTTGTAGGCCTGCCTAGGAGTCCAAGAGGGAACGATGCTATATGGGTGATCATAGACCGACTCACTAAGAGCGCTCACTTTATATCTTTGAGAGTCGGACAATCCACAGAAGCACTGGCAGAGAAGTACATGCAGGAATTAGTCAGTCTGCATGGAGTCCCTATTAGTATTGTTTCTGAAAGAGACACTAGATTTGTGTCGCGTTTCTGGGATAGTCTCCAGAGGAGCTTAGGCAGCAAGTTAAAATTCAGCACGGCATTCCATCCTCAGACTGATGGCTAAACAGAAAGAACCATCCAGATTCTAGAGGATATGCTTAGAGCCTGTATACCAGACTTTAAGGGATCATGGGATGATCATCTGCATTTAGTGGAGTTCTCCTACAACAACAGCTATCAGGCTAGTATCCAGATGGCTCCATATGAGGTACTCTATGGGAGGAAGTATAGATCTCCTGTGTGCTGGGATGACATTGGTGAAAGAAAGACCTGATTTTGCAAACAGTAGAGAAGGTGGCCAAGGTCAAGAAACATATGAAAGCCGGTCAAGATCATCAGAAGAAGTGGGCCGATGCTAAGAGAAGACCCTTAGAGTTTGCAGTAGGTGACCACGTATTTCTTAAGATCTCACCAACTCGAGGGGTCATTAGGTTCGGCTGCAGTGGAAAGTTAAGTCCCAGATACATTGGACCTTTGACATCATTGAGTGAGTCGGAGAAGTAGCATACCGGGTGGCCTTACCTCCAGCACTTGATGGTGTTCATGACGTATTCCACATTTCTCAATTAAGGAGGTACGTCCAGGATGACTAACATATCCTGGACTATTCAGATATGAGACTGAATCACGATCTATCCTATGAGGCTCAACCAATCCGCATCATCGACAACAAGGAGAAGGTTCTGAAGAACAAGACCATTCCTCTGGTACTGGTGTCTTGGGATCCAAACTCTCCTAGGGATTCCACCTGGGAACGGGAAGATGAGATCAGGGCTAAATATCCTCATCTTCTCAGGTAAATTATCTCACTCCTAGCTATTTATTCTTCATCTTGTTTACTTTTGAATTTCGAGGACGAAATTTTTTTATAAGATGGTTAGGATTGTAACCCTCGGTTCCCAATATACGTATGTCAATACTGGTATCTGATGCTGATTTAATCATCTTGATAGCTGGGTTGAGGCTATCTCAACTCAAGATATTATTTTCCATCATTTTGAATTTTTTGGGATTTTTGGAAAAAATTTAGGATTTATTGGAGAATGCTCTCAATTCGGAGTCGATCGGTGTCACAGACTGACTCCGGGATTTTTAATTAACAATTGGGGATGAATTTTTGAGATCTGACTTCACAACAATGTTCAGGATGATATCATTTATTTTTGAGAATTTTTGAGAATTTTTCTGAATTAATAGAGTTTAATCCAATAAAATAATATTTAAATATTATTCAAAATGGAAAAAAATGAAAATGAAAATAAAAAAAATTTAAAAAACTCCCATCTGTAGCAGGTTTCGAACCCATGACCTAGTAGAAAGGAAATGAATGCACCAGATTGCTCACTCTCAAATTCGAACCCATGGCCACCGCCCACATATCCTAACGCCCAGATCACTTTGCCACATTGGCGTGTGGTTTGAAAGCCCATATTTAATTATTTACATCTTCCGTTAACTTCCCCCATCTTCTCTAACTTTTTCCACTCTCTCTAACTTCTCCTACACTTTCTCTCCCTCATTCTCACTCACCCAAACTGAACCCACTACTCCTCTCACGTAGCCTAACTCTCAGGGGGGCTTTGGGGTGTCTGTGGTGCCTATAAAAGGGACATCTCACTATCTTAAGTCATTAGCAAAACCCAAACTTCTCTTTCTTTTTACACTACAATATCTCTCTCTTTCAAGCTTGGCGAGATTCTGAAGTGCTGGACGAGGGGAGGAAGATTCAGACAGTAGGGAAGCATTCCAGGTATTTATTTTGAATTTTTGTAGGATTTAGTTCGTTGTGGCATTTCACCGAACACGTAGTACGCGATACATGTTAGCTTTAATTTCACCTTGTAAAACACATGCTAAAATCACAATAAAATTTTGTAGAATACCTAGGATATGCCTCCTAATTATCATGATTTTTAATTTATTTTTAGAAATTTATTTGCAATCAAAGAAATAAATAAAACATTAGACTGTGTTGTGCACTGCACTGTGCACAGCACAGTGCGGACCAGGCCGGTCTGGCCTGAGCCAGACCAGACCCGAGTCTGGTCAGGCCAGACCAGGCCCAGCCTGGCCAGGTCGGGCCAGACCAGACCCAACTTGGGTCTGGGTGAGCCAGGCCAGGCCTAGCCTGGCCTGGTCAGGCTCAGCCTGACCCGAGTTTACAGACCGAACCCGACCCAATATTAAAAAAAAAAGAAAAAAAGAGAAAAAGAAAGAAAGGAAAAAGAAAAGAAACAAATGAAATAAAAATAAGTAGAAAAATTATTGTAACATTTACTGTAGCAAAGCAGACCCAAACCAATTACTGTAGCAACAGACCCTTTTAGCTTTTATTTAGTTTTCATTGATTTTTAGGTTTATTTTAATTCAGAAAATTTCAAAAAATGTACAAAAAATCACAAACTAAATTTGAAACTCTATAAAATTATTTTGATGTAATATCACTTAGAATAACATGAAATTAAATATTTTTGTAATTACTATTCAATGAAATTTTATTTAAAAATGACCAATAAATTTCTAAATAGCACAAAAAGAATATGAAATTCATAATTCAGTAATATGTAAATATTATACATCAATTTATTAGTTTATGCATGTATTTTAGTATGAAATTATGTTTTTAAATAGTTGTTATAAATTCAGAAATTAAATTATTTGAAAATATTAACCAACCAAAATTATAATAAATAGTAAAAAATACATTATCACTTAACTTATCACTGAATAAATAATATGTCAAGTCTCTAGTTAATTCACGTAATATTTAGGCCGCGAATTTTACCCAGAGCCGGTTGCAGTTACAGGAATTCAGATTTCAACGACATCAGGCAAGTACACATACCCTCTCTCTCCTTTGTGTCCCTTTGTTAGTTTATAAATTCCTTTCCGATCTCAATTTTCATGTCCTTCTTTGATCTCATGTAGTGTAAGACATGCATGCATAGGATGTTTGATACATAAATAATCATTCAAGTATAACTATAAATTAGTAAATATTGTACAAGTAAGTTGACGTTACCTTATGTCATGATTCATATTTTATGATTATGTCTACATCCTAATACACTGACATCACTTATACTATTATGCATTTATCACTCATTGTTATCACCATGTTCTATTTTTCCCGAAATTTTGATATGTAATGTAACTACTATTTGACACTGGATACTCTTGATACTGGTCCCTAATCCTGTCACGCTGAGCCACACATTATCTTGCATTTACATTAATTAATAAAATTAACCAAGCCGGGATTATTGGGGGAGACTGTAGCTGGGAAAATCCAGGGAGGTGTGCTTGGAAGGGCGACCCCTTGTGGGTTTGGATACCACAGGTGATCTTGTTATTTATGTGCGCTCCTGTTATTACATTTTACATAATACCTGAGTACAGTGAACTGTTTCTCCCTACTAACAGGATCCACTAACGCATCACTTGTTTGACATGCAGTTGTCCTGTGGGATAGGGCACAGGACAGCTGAATTAGTTAGGATAATAAAACATACTAGACTTAGAATTATCATTTGTGACATGGATAATCTTGGCTACATGATGTTCCTGAACTTGCCATATGATTCTTAACTTGTGATCTTGAGATCTGTGACCTGATGATTATGATATAAGACATTACTCGTCCAGGGTGCTTCATGCTCATTATATACATGTCATAGTATTCATACATGACCTTATTTCACCTGACTGTTCTGTTACTCTCATTGGTATCTTACCTGTCAGTTTATATTACTGTCAGATTTATGATTCATTGATTCTAGTACTCGACTTATATTACCCTTTACTTTCACATTTCCATATTATTATTTCCTCTTCTCGTGTGTGCACTTGCTGGTCCGCTTCTGACAGACCTTGATTTTTCAGCATAAAAGCTTGAGGAGACTGACGAGCCACTGTTCGAAGGAACCCAGGAAGATTACCAGGCGTGAGTCCGACGTTTCTTATCTTATGAATTTTGGAATTTTATCTTGTTATGATATCCCGATGCCAAAATTGTATCTTTTTTATTTCTGCTTTGTTGTATTTTCAATCTTGTATCCAGACAAAGACTATTTTAGATGTATGTGTTTTATGTGAAATGAAACTTCTGGTTGTCTTTTGTATATGTGTGCGAGAATTTGGCTCATTTACTGCAGCGTAAGGTATTCACGAAAGAGATTTTCCTCTTCGTGAGCATCTGCTGGCCATCGTCACGTACCCGTATTCTGTGTTTTGGGAAGAGGGGCGTGACATGGTTTTGTGACAACTACATATCACATAGTTTTAATAAGATTTACGAATATATGAAGCTAAATCAAATGAAAACAATCTCATAAGAGATTAAACATGAATTTCAATAAATTTATACAAAAACTATATTAAAACAAAAGTATTTTCAAAGAGTTACATGTACAAATGCAAGAATCATCAAAAATAGAATATACACATGTAGCTAAATAATAATTGAGTACACAAAGAGTATGAATTATTTTGGGCACAGAAACAAATGTGTTTCTCAAATGCTATACAAGTATATCATAAGTTCTAACAAGATTATATTCAAATATATAATCAAAATATGCAAATATGATATGTTAAAAAATATTCAATTTAAAACATAAAAAAATATAATACGGAGGATAGAGATAGTTACCAAACTGATAGAACTAATCTTCATTCTTCTAAAAACTAAGTGGTCCTCCCACCTAAACTCTTTGCCAACCAATGTTTAGTCCATCAACTTCCGGTTGCATTCACCACTAAGGCACCAATCTTCTCACCTTGTAAGAGCCCACATCTACATCAAATACAATGCGTGTGAATTTTGGTACCAACATTTTTTAGGTCCTAGAGGATTAGTACTCTTTTGAACCCAAATATTGGCATTAAAAATATTTATCATAGCAAAATTGTGCCAAATGGCTTTTGAGGTCGCAATGTGTACAAGTGTATACTCTAGCATACATAATGGTGGTATATGTGTGAACATGGTGCGCATATGTATGCCGAGGGTGTGCATGCGTATGTGGAGCATACTTCTTACGAAATATAGATTCCAATCTCTCATTATCAAAGGCACATTGGCTCAAGGTTGAGCCTAAAGCATCAATTTTCTTTTTAACTCAAATATTATTTTCAGCGATAGGAGAAGAAACAATACTCGTATGAGAAACCAAATTCTTTTCTTTAGAAAGAGAGGTAGAAGCATTTTTCAAAGATACTTTTTCTTTTGAAATTCAATCACTTTCTTTGAAAATCAAAGCAATTTTGTTTTTTAAAGAAACATTTTCTTTCGAAACAAAATCAAGCTTGAAGATAAAAACATCATTTTCTTTTGAAGCAATATCCTTCTCTTTTGAAACCAAATCAACTTTCTTTTTCAATGAATCATTTTCATTTAAAGTAAAATCAAGTTGACTTTTCAAAAAATCTTTTTCTTTTAAAATAAAATCTAGTTTTGAAGACAAAAACTCATTTTTCTTTTTAAATTTTAGGCTCTTATTTTTCAATAATTTATATTTTGCAAGTAAATCCTCACAAAATATAACAAGCTCATTATTCAACATGTGTGCATCCTCACTAGACACACTAGCATTATCATTAGACACACTTACACTATCATCAAGATCAGATTCTGAGTTTGCCTCAAGAGAGTCATTCCCTTGGACCATGTAGTATACTTGGTCGGACTCGTCTTCACTTGATTCTCTCTCCAAATTGTTTGAACCTTGTTCTTTAAGAGAAATCAATATGTTCCACAATGGAATTTTTTCAGTACTACGATCATGGTGGTGCGGTCCTCGTAAAGATTCAAATATAGGATACTTTTGTGAATACTACCATCATGATCGCAGTTCTAAGAGGACTGCCTAAGAGGACAGCAATCATAGTCGCAATCTTATAAAGACTCAGAAACATGATATTTTATGAGGGCTGTGATGCGGTCCTCATAAATAGTTGAGTCATTTTGTGAGAACTGTGATTATAGTCGCAGTCCTCAGAAATAAGAAATTTTTGTGAGGACTGCAATCATAATCGCAGTTCTCTATTTGCGATCATTTTGTGAAGACTACGATAATGATCGCAGTCCTAAAAATACACATTTTGAAAGCAATTCATTTTTTAAGTAATTACTTAGGGGTTTTTTTTCCTTTAGCCACTGATGAGCACTTCAACGCTTGAGCGAATAGAATTATGCGAGTGAGTTTTTCTTAATTACAGTTTGACTTAAGTGGCGGATGAAATCCCCTTATAACAATAGCACCACAAAAAAAGGATGTAGTAAAAATTATGCCTCCACCACTAGAATCTAAGCTCAATCACAAAATGGGATTTCATGTTGTTCCTTCTCAAATTATATTCATTATATTAAGAATATACAACCAAATAGTTACAACTTTTTATAATAATTGCCTAATATCACACTATATTACTGTTGTCGTCGTGCACTGAATTGAAAGAGGATCTTCTGGCACTCACCAAAGAATTAACCATTGACATGCAAGAACTAATGTAATTTGTTGTGTAAAAAGTTGACCCCACTTGATATTGGGTTGGGTTGCGAGTGTATCCAGATCTGGTTGAACTGCAATGTTTCTCCACAAGTATGCAGAAGTTAAACCGAGTTGGGTGTTTGAGGTTTCTTAGAGAGGAGGTAATCTCTTACCTTATATATACACTCTTCAATAAGAGAAACATAACACATACCAAAAGCCTCGGACAACCTATCTGTAGTGGTCAAAATCTGACTCCTACATGATGATACCATACTCTGAATACTCTCAAACCTATGCCACTCCAGAACATTACCGAAGCTGCTCTCCAGCTCGAAAACACTTCCATCCTGATGGCTCCGATGCTTTCAATCACCCCGGAGCTTCCCCATTCAGAGATTCCAACTCCGCCATCCTACAACAACGGCAACAGATCGTCTCCGATCTACACCTACAGTTAAGCGGCTAAATCATCTCTCACGTGCATTACATATTAACACCCTCCATTTTGGGTAGTTATGGACCAAAGTTGATTTCTCTGCATGCAATCCCAATGATCAAGTGCTCATCAGCACAGCTGTTACAACAAACCCGAAATCACCTAGAGAAGATGAATGGGTGATTTCCTAATCAAATGTGAAAATATTACTAACAAATAACTCTACATAAAAATGATAATCAAGAAGTAAAGCCGAATTTTCGGTGCAGGGCTCTAAAACTTCTTCTCAAGATTTATCTTTTATAAGAGTTGAGATTTTTCAATAGCTTTCTTCGATCATATAAGTGTAAGAATAATATCAAGCATATTGAGCACATAAATAATATCAAGCATATATGAATGAACAATTATAGCAATGCAAGATATAAATAAGAGTATAGTTGAGAGATAAGCAAACACAAACGCAGGAAATTTGTTTCGAGGTTCGAGCCACTTGCTCCCCACCTTCACCGTGGAAACCATTATCTCCACAATGAAATTTCACAAAAGATACAATCTTCAATCATCTACACAAAGAGGCGGGCACAAAGCAAATAATCCTTTACACAAGAGGAATGCACAAAGCAAATACTCCTCTACACAAGAGGAGGGCACAAAGCAAATTAAAGATTACAAAAACTTGGTGATCATTAAGATTACAAATTAACTAGATCCTAAAGGATAAATATAGAAGTGATAGCTCAAGTTTGTGAGAAAACAAAGATTTTAAAAATGAAGCTCTTAAGAAATACTTGGAAAACTTTTTTGAAGATATAGAAATTAGAAGCTCAAAACTTGTGTTTCCCAAGAACTTATTTTCTTGATTTTTCAAAAATTTTCAAAACTTAAAACAAAGTCTCTTAAAGATATGGACTTGAAGCTCTAAAACTTGTTGAAAAATCTGTTAAATGTGGGAGAATAAGCACTTGAAAACTGGTTGAAAAACTCCTAAAAATTTTTGTGAAAACTCAACGCAAAATTCTCATATATAGAGCCAAAAAAATATTGTTGCTGGGGTCAAATCAAGGCAGAATTACCCTCTCAGAATGAAGATGAGCAAAGTGCACGCCTTCTGGCGGATCTTTTCCCGGTTGGATAATGGCGGGACAGTGCAATGCGACCACGCCATCAAATATGTGTAGAGCATTTTCACCCTAGGGCAGGGTCCATCACGAGGAAGTACTTGCCTCCTTGGAAGCTGGTGGTATACAAAAAGCTTCCGTCAATGCCCGAAGTCTACATTGGATACCGCAGACCATGGCAGAAAGCATCCCAAGAGATTTGCCATGAGCAAACTAGACAGCAGGAAGAAGCACCCACGATAAGTTTACGTCATGCGAAGGAGGTGGGACAACATATTTCTTCAACCAAACCGACAGGAAGCCGACGAGGAGGGATTTTCGAGACATCGGGTGTTTCGCCTGATGATGAAAACTCTTAAACTTGTCATTATTTTCATAGATCCCATCATCCTCCTCCAACATGTATCTTCATGAGCACTGGATATCATCTTCTAACTAATATTCTCTTCAAAAATCGAGAATTGAACATCTTCTGGGGAACCATCCAAAATTGGGAATAAATAATCTGCCCAGACCTTGATCCCGTCCGCATTCTCACGAGTGTTATGAACATTCATGCAGATGTAGAAATGACACATCAATTCCCGATATATTTCGAACATCTCTGGGTCATCCTTCTTCATCTTCTTCAGCGCGTAGGAGAAGTACTCCTCATATGACATCGAGCCTATTGGGAGGTTGGATATCTACTACATCTCATGCAGCGCCAGTCCTAATTCATCGACAGGGTGAAAAAGGTTCCTGAAGCTGGACAATACAGCTCGAAGATGGCAAAAAAATTAGGCACGCTGATTTCTATCTCATAGCAGGTGGCCCTATGTAACCCCCTGATCCCTGGTGTACGTATCACCGTATCGGTACGCGATACGACGCACAAAATTGAGTTGACCTTCGTGGTAGTCCGATCGAGCTGATTTCAGTTTTAAAAATTATTTTCTAATATTTTAGATTTTTCAGGATTTTTTAGAATTTTTCTAGATTATTTTGGAAAATCTCCGTAGTCGGTGTCGACCGATACCGATAATCGGCGTTACGATTTTTATTTCACAAACGAGGTAGAATTTTGAGAATCCGCTTTCATCATGTGACTTAGAATCGTATTATCGAACTTAGGGTATTTTTAAGGATTTTCTGAATTTATCAAAAATCGGGCCAAACCGGTGTCGCCCAGTACCGGCGACAACTTTCAAGATTTTTAATTTGCAAACCGGATTGAATTTCTTCAAACTATTTTTAGATTACGTCTCAGGATAATATTCTCTATTTTCTGTAATTTTTGAGCACCGTTCGGAGCTGGTCGAATATTGAGCCCATATTATAATATTAAAATATTATTTTTTTTACTCTTTTTTTCTTTTCCTTCTTTTCCCTTCTCTTCTCCCTTTCTCTGGAAATTTCCCCCCACCGCCTTACCAACCGCCCTATCTCTCTCTTCTCTACTTAAATCTCTCTCTCCCTCTCTCATTCGCACACTCTCTCTAATTCTCCCCAAACACTCTCTCTCTCTCAAGCTCTCT
The DNA here is from genome assembly GCA_038442645.1 of Agave tequilana. Taxonomy (NCBI): domain Eukaryota; kingdom Viridiplantae; phylum Streptophyta; class Magnoliopsida; order Asparagales; family Asparagaceae; genus Agave; species Agave tequilana. Next base: position 84,351 of record JAVJIF010015292.1, on the reverse strand, counting down.
CTCTCTCTCCAAACTCTTTCTCTCTCTCTAATTCTCTCTACATAGCTCTCTCTCCCCTTCTCTCATGCTTGGGCCAGAGGAAGCCGCGACCATAGGTGGGCGTGCGCCACATCGCTAGCCGGTGAGGGCGCCGCCGGCCAGGGCGCCGCCCTCCTCTCCTTCTTCCTTTCTTTTTCTTTTTCTTCTTTTCTTCTTTTCCTGTTCTTCTACTTCTTCTTCTTTCTTTTCTTTTTTCCTTTTTCCTATTTTTCTCACTCTCTCCATCTCTTTCTCTCTCTCCCTTACCTTCTCTCTCTTGGCCAAAGATGGGCCGTCGCCGGCGGCCGGGACCGCCGCCGGCCAGCTGGGCTGGCCGGCCGGCCGCGCAAGAGCCCAGTAGCAGCACAAGCTGCTGCTGCTCCTTTTCCCTTTTGTGGGTTTGGGTTAGAACCCAAACCCATTAACCTATTATTGGGTTAAGGTTTAAACCCATTAACCCATTTAACCACTACCCGCTACCCAATAAACCGTTAACCCATTACTCGTTAACTTAAGTGAAATGGGTTTGGGTTTGGATCTAAACCTGACCGTTAACCCATCTACCAGCCATCCAATAAAGAAAGGTAATCTTGCAGAAAACCCCCTGTGTCTATTTATTAATTGCATTTAAATATTGTTATTACATATTTAACCCTATTTGTTCTTATTTAGTATTCGGGCGATATCGGGAGCATCCGGATTCCGATGTGGACGATTCTGGATCCGTTGCGATCGTGGGAAAGAGAGCTACCTTTCCATGACTAGTTAGTGATGTTTTCATTTTATAAATTATATTTATTCATGTTAGATTGGGTGACTACTTTAGTCCATAAATCGTAAATGTGAATAAATCACGATACATGGTACTTCAGCGATACTTCATGATAAAGACGACTATCACATATATGTAAGAGATGAGTCTATCTACTTCACGCGAGTTAGGTACATTGCTCACATCACTTGCCATGGTCACTTCGTTACTGCTACATGTATACTATCACTATGATACATTCACCGTCACAGCCCCACCACTACACTCGACCAGTGATTGCATATCAACCTCTGATACACGATATAGGACCATATCATTTCATGTTCGTGACCAATGTTCCATGGATACACGACACTGACATGTCATGTGCTAGTCTCACCATCCCACAGATATGCTAATGCACAGACACTGTTATTTCATGAGGTCCCTTGTGCATGCTTCACTCATACATTGATACTGCGCATCATTTCATTCTTACTGCAAAGTCGTAACTACAGCTACTTGGATATGCTATTATACTGCTACATGGCTAGGCTATACACAGTTACTTCATGATCTTATACCACTGGACCCATCGACCTACATGCATTGATTGTCTATATATTCCTGTTTGCATGGATCATGATGTATATTAGTACTTCATGACTATTCCTGGATTCCCGTTATATTGAACACTATTTCTGTTACATGTATTATTGTTCCATGTGATTCCGGTATTCCTCTTATATGATTGTTTCATGTTACTGATATAGATATTCTCGTTACTGGACATGAGAGCTATTGATACACGATATATGGCATCCCACATCTATTGTTCCCGTTTCATGTTATATTGTTCCCGTTATATTGTTCCCGTTTCCCGTTATATTGTTCTATGCTATCAACAGAGCTCAGGTCCTATAATCATGTTACCCATATCTTGTACTGTATTGGTTCTTGTTACATTGTATACTTGACATATCAGATCATAAAGCTAACTGGGGTATGGGGGAGACTCGACGGTTGATTAGATCTTATCGGGTGATGTACTGGATCCATATTGTTCTCCCACTGCAGGGGACGGTAGTGCTACCTACCAATTGCTCCATGAGCTCTCGTTACTTGTTTCATGCTCCCCTCTTAGCGGAGGGCCCTGGTCTCAGCAGCCAGGGGTTTGTTTAAGGCCGTGATCCCGGGTATGCACGGGATACATCTACCCGATAAGAGCTCCTCGACCACGGGTTTCCAATTAACATAATAAAACAGTATACACAATAGTGACGTCGCGAACACTTGTTATTTGGTCACTCTCTCGTTTGGATAATGGTACCCGTAGGCCATGCCGGATGGGTTCGACTGGAGTGCGGGCTCCAGTATGAACTGCCAGTGGTATGGGACACTGGAAGAGATTGATTAAAATACCAGGTGATGCTGATTGTTATTATTATATAAATCACATGACATACTCGACTCATGTATATTATTGTCTCTTTCTATTTGTTACCATTCCTGATATGTTATCCATAATCAGGTCACCTGTATACCTTGTTACATGTTCTTATATTTGTTACACTCGATGTCGTATTTGCTATTCATGGATGCATATACTCTGCATTGCATTTATTCTGTTTTCTGTATACCTTGCAGACATCACTACTGTCTATGCACCACACCGTATGATGGTTATCTTGCATATGCCCATCTGCATGTTTACGTCTATCACGTCTCCACTAGCATGTTCATTTCTATTACATCACCACTAAACAACATTATTTATGATATAAACTGGATACGACCATAGACCTGACCTGATGATAACCGGCTAGGTAGTGATGGTATTAAAAGATAACATGCTTGTATCTTTCATGTTTAGATACTTCTGTTGCTACTTATATGCTTATTATATGCTTAGGATATGGTATCACTATTACAACAGCATGTCTTATCTATTATTATTGTGCTTGTATTATTATAGTACAAATTATTGCCTCCTTCATTTTACCACTCACTAGGTCGCTTTCTGACGACCCTGGGTTTGCATGCCCAGGTTGGAGATCTGAGTTACCATATCATCAGATAGTGTCTTGGATCACATAGGAGACTCTTCATCGAGATCATTCATAGGTATTATTGTGTTTTATTTCTGTTATCATATTCCTCCCAGTTTTCCTATCTGTTATGATCCCTCACCTCTTTCTGCAGGTATTCTTGTACTTATTTCATGCTGGAACTCAGGTATTGATGGAGGTTATTTATTGTACTGAGGCTTAGCGTACGTACGTGAGGGTTTTTCGCCCTGCGTATGTACGTCGCCATAACGTCCCGTACCTGCGGGACCGGGGCGTTACACCCTAACTGCTTCATAAAGTCCAATCCTCATCAACTTTCCCTCGAAGATTCCAAGACGTGTAATGCCAAGTCTCTCCACCACGGTTTCTGAGCAGGGTGCACCCAGTCGGGAGCCCTGCAATCCCTCGCCGGGTAGTTACCTTGGACCCTAATAAGCTGATTTAGAAGGGTCTGAGCCATTGCCGGATTTTCTCCTACGGGAAGGCCTTGTCCTATCCTCCCGGGGTGCATACCAAGTACGACCCTAGGAAACCCAAATGGTTATAACCATTCAGCATTTAAATTCCAATATGGTTGGAGTCAGTTGAGTCACCGCCCATTTCATCTTCTGTGGCACCGTAACTGACTGGAAGCACGAAAGCGAAAAGTGTCGCCTGCTCGATGGAAGATAATACTTCTCGCCTTCCACATTAAAAATCCATTGGCCTTCCCCGGCTAGTAACTGTTGACCAGTGTCGGTGCAGCATCCCCGAACATGACATCCGGCTTCCGGTACACCACATGATTGCGGCTCTTGATCGGGGTAGTAGTCAATATACTCCACGTAACATGCTGATCAGCTGTGAGGATTAGAGCATCTCTCTCCGGTGAACTTCTTTCACTAAAGAGGAAAGCCTGACCCTGAAACTGAAAACACACATTCATATCCATCCCTCTGACTATCCCGAACAAGTTGTTCAATGGTCCTGACGCATAGTAAATTGCAAAGAGACAAAGGACAACCTTGTTAATAAATCGAGAAAAATATACGGACCTTGGGCTATATTAAGCAGAGAGAAAGACCAAGTCTTAGTCTCGCCTATATGGCAGGGCTAGACCGGCCTTTAAATGGCCAAGTCTTAGCCTCGCCCATATGGCAAGGCTAGATTGGCCTTAAAAAGGCCATGTCTTAATCTTGCCTATACGGTGAGGCTAACCTCGCCTGAAAGATGACATTGCCTAAATCAGGCAAGTCTTAACTTCATCCAGAAGCTGAAAGAAAGGACTAAGACCTTTCCCCAGAATTCGCCAAATGTGAAGAGTCAAGGGAACTCACTCCCTAAAATTAGCTGAAAAAGCTAAAAATTGAGAGAGGTAAACTCCCTAAAACCACCAATTAATTGGTGAGGTTGCTGGAGCAACGAAACTCACCAGCTATAGGTCGAGTGACGATCGAAATGAAAGCTTCCATTGCCTGAGGGACCTCCGCTTCCTTGCCTGGGTGATGAGAGGAAGCCATAGAGTGATTCTGAAGAAGGTAATGACCTTGGTGTGTTTGAAAATGAAAAAGAGGGAAGAAAAACCCTGTTGCAAACTCGCTGGAAGAAGAGAATAAAATTCTTTGTAAAAGGACTACAGGGGTCCTATTTATAGGCCCCATAGTACAGCCTCACCATTGACGCTTCAGATTTTAAAGCACGGGCGAGGCTAAAGCACTCGAGTGCTTTAGCCTCAGGAAAGGGAGTACCCTCCCTCATAGCGCATACGAGGCTAGTGCTGAAGTGGCGCTGACGAATCAACTTTGCTTTGAAAGTGAAGTTATCCAAAAGAGCCCGAAGGCGATGCTACCGTAGAGGCGAGCCTATTCCAGCCCGAAGGCGAGGCTACCCAGAGGCTAGCCTATTCCAGCCCAAATGCGACGCTATTTCGAAGCAGGCCAATTTCAGCCTAAAGGCGAGGCTATTCCAACTTAGAAGCAGGGCTAAAGTTCAACCCTGAAGGCGAAGCAGATTTCAACCATAAAGGCGAAGCTCAAATCCACATATCCATTATCTTTTCTTCAATAATCGAAGCAAATTAAAGCATTTCGAAATCTGAACCATCCCATTGCCGATTTATGAAAAATTTGAAGGGCATATTGTTGACACTCCAAAGAGACAAACTCGTAGGCAACTCTTCAACCAGTCTAAACAGTATCTAAGTTGTCAACATTTACAAAAGACAAGTCATAGACAAGCTGAAAACCAGTTCTACCTATCCCGAGGGAAAAACAGAAACTTAGACCCTACTGATTCAATGAAGCAGACAGCAGGTCAAGTACTGATTTTGAAGAGGCCTAGGCAGGTCTATGAGGCTATATCAGCTTAACACTTAATCTCGTTTGAGCCAAAAGGACTAGCTTCTCATGAAGCTTTGTAGCCTTGCCAAAAGGCTAAGTTTATAGCTTCACATAAAGTTTACAGTGGGCTAATTCTTAGCCTCGTCTCAGGCTAATACAAGCTTCGCCTGAAGCTTTTCTTGCGAGTTTCGCTTGAGGCTCTTCATAAGCTCTGCAAAGAGCTAGTCTTTAGCTTCGCTTGAACTTAACTACAGCTTCACCTGAAGTTAGCTTATAGCTTCACCTGAAACGTTTTTGTAACTTTGCCTGAGAAGCTGTACTAGCCTCGCGCGAAGCTAATACCAGCTTTACTTGAAGCTTCTCGCGCCTCTATGAGAGGGTTTTCCAGGTCAATGTTTGACCTAGTCTTGGTGGGCTAACCTCACTACGTTAGTGGGGTTAATGCCACTTTAAGTGGGTGGCTACACCCGCCCACTTCGCCCGACGTAAAGTGGAGAAGGCCGGGTCAGAAGGCCAGTTTTAAGCATATGCTAGCATGTCTAGCCTCGCATAAGGCTTGCACCTAGCTTCGCATGAGGCTTCATGGCCTCGCACGAAGCTCAAAATAGCATCTGGAGTGAGGCTAACTAACTATTACCAGTCTTTACTGAATTTGAGGGGCAGTTATACCCTCAAGAGCCTATAAATAGCTCATTCCTGGAATGAGCTTAGGGCAAAAGCTTTTTGGCTAGAGACTTCTTTGGCAAAGAGTTTTGAGCTGATTGGGTTGTTTGGCCGATAAGCTAAAAGAAAGAAAAGAAGGGCTACTCTCCTCACTTCCAAGAAATTTAGAGAATTACTTCTCTAAATTCAGAGTGTTAATATCCTAAGATCTTCCTCTCTCAAGGAATCACTGGAACCAGGCGAGAAGGAATTCCTTAAGACTGTATTGATCACATCGTCAATAGAACAAAGTGGTCGTGCGCTAATTAGACTTTCACAACACACTTCCCCATAATCTCAAAAGAGATACTTGTAATTTTTCTTTTGATTACTTGTAATTTTCTCTTCACAATTTTGTTAGTTTTTCCTTTATTGAATTTTCAATAGAAAACATTATAGTGATAGCAAGTAAAGTTAAATATGGTAAAACTAGTTATATAAGCTCAAATTACCGATCCATGAGGTTAGTACATTGAAGAAATAATCCAAATAAGGAAACTCTCATATATATATACCCTATGTCTCACGTCACCATATCCTGAGTTCATATAACCTAAATTGTCTCCTAAACTAAGAAAACAACATAAAAATTGATAAAAGATTAAAACTGATAATACTGAATAAAAGCAAAACCAGCTGTACAAGCTCAGTTTATGGCTTCATGAGACAAGTACGTTGAAGGAATAATCAAACAGAAAACCCTCATCTATATACCTTATGCCCGATGTTACCGTAATCCGAGTGTATACAACCTGAATTGCAATACCGCACGACGAGTTATTGATTAGCACTTTGTTATTATTACTCATCCTACCCATATATCTAGGTATGTACCCTAGCTTCCCAACACACATACATCCATATATGAGTAAGCTAAGGTTGTTATTGAAAACTAATGATGAGACTAATGGGTTATGTGTATAGTGGGTCTCGTACATGCCCGGGACCATGACCCAGGGTGTTGCATTGCTGGTGTACGAAACCAGCCGTAAGGCCTATAGGAAGTGGATCTTATGTTATACCCATTCAGGAATGTAACAGGAGGTAGGGAGCCAACGCTCCCCTCAGACACCTAGAGGCCCTCGGGTAAATCCGGAAGATTTGAGTTGCACAACATATCGAATGCCATTGTAAACATATTCACCACTTGAAGTCAATCAGTTTCCCCTTACCCGACTTAGGTTGGCCTTTTTATAATTTATTATTATGTAATATGGGAATAACAGGAGTAGGACAGGTTTAGAAGTTACAAGAGTAACAGGAGTACATAAATATTAGAAATACATGTCATTGTATATGATACAGGATAACTGGACAGGACTCCTGAATATGATAATCACAAGTTAAGTGGTAATATATTAGATGGCAGGTGATAAGTGATATCAAGCAGGTGTCAGGTGATAGGATGCAGGAGTTAGGTGTCAAGTAATAGTATGGTAGATATTGTTGGTCCCGAGATAATGCCAATTGTTGAACTTTCTCTGTTGGCACTTATGGATCTAAAATACGAAGTCAACACAAATACTAAAAAAATAAAATAACTTGCAATAAAGGAAAAGTAATCTCAGAAAGTTAGACAAACGCAAACACGAGAGATTTATCCTGGTTCGGTCCTCGTGACCTACACAGTCCCCAAGCCACCGCTTGAGATTTTTCTTTATCCTTGATTTTGTACACCCAAAATCAGCACCATGCACACCACTTGACAAATCCCCTTTGCCAAATGTGTACACCTTCTCTTACAACCAAGAGAACACACCACCTTGTACAACTCCTTCTTCTACACCAAGAAGACTCTCTTGTACAATGATATCTTTGAGGATTACAACACTTCCTATAAGCCTTGGCACAATATGTGAACGTGGACAAGGTCTAGTATAGGAGAAACTTCAGAGAACTTTACTAGAGAATGGGATTTGGTGAAGAACTGAAGTGGGAAGAGTTTTCAGGAATTGGCAGAATTTTTGATTAGAAAACTGACGATTAGGATTGGTATTTGCCTTAGATTAACAACCCTATTTATAGATGCACTCTAGGGTTAGTTAGGGTAGTTATTAGGTGCAATTTGAATGTTCAAACGTTGAAAAACGTTGCAAAAAAATAGCAGAATACAGAAACTGTCCAACAGTCAGAAACTGCCTATAGTCGACTTGCCTTTTGAGTTAGTCGACTATACTAGGCAAATTTCCAAAGGGTAGTCGACTAGTATTGAATATAAGTCGACTAGGTCAAAATAAGCTCAAGTGACAGGTTTCTGAATAACTGAACCAAGTCGACTACAACTACTTTATAAGTCGACTAGGCCAGGGATTAGTCGACTAGGGGAATAGGGTTAGTCGACTACAATTGTCTATTAGTCGACTAGGTCTTCTGTCGAGTCGACTAACAGACAAACAGAGAGTTGGGTATCAAATTGAGACACAGGATTAGTCGACTAGGATTTGGTCATGTCGACTACTCTATGGGTTAGTCGACTATAAAGGGATATAAGTCGACTATAAGTCTAAGATATGTGTGTGTGCATCAAGGCTTTTGACATGCTATTTCATAATTACAAAACACATCATATCAACTCTCTTTGGGAAGTCTTGATCATGTAGAATTCTTGATATAATCGTGTGATAGAGCTCCAAATGAAATGCTTCATAAATGTCGTCATCGAAATATGTTCCAACAGATATCACTATCATATATCACAATACAGGAAAACAGTACCAATACAAGGGATCGATACGAATACAGAAAAATGGTAAAGTTTTGAAAAACAGTATAAGTACAGATTTCAAACTCTTGCAACCATCAAGGAAAGGATAATAGTGAAATTATCGAGGAGGCAAGAGGGCAGGCAAGCAAGCGTACATCCAAGGGAAGCTAAGCAAGCTGGAGAGAAGCTAAAATGCTATCACACCCGGTGTGGTTACCCCTCGTAGCATGGCTAAACGCATACGACAGAGCGAGCGTATGAATGCTATACTACCGCACGTGGCGAAACTGCGCTCACGGTGTAACAATGCTCGAATGGAGTCAGCGGTAAAGTGCTAAGCGCTAGATCCGCCTATCAGGCATAGTTAAAAGACCTAACAGTCTGAACACACTCCTCTTTCGAGAAAGCACGTGAGTGCCCAAAGGCTAATAGACCGAAGGTAGAGTTGGTACCTTAGAAGTGTCAGTATCACACACACGCATATAAACAGGTAGTAACTAAGCTATCAGTAGAGTAGTAAAACCCAGAGGCTAGCAAGACATGAATAAAGAAAGCGATCTGACAAAGCGAGCAATCAAGTAGAGCTAAGCAAGCTGGAGCGAAGCTAGCGTACAATACTAAACATTATCACGCTCGGCGTAGTTACCGCTCGTGACGAAGCCACGATAACGTATAGATATCGCTTATGGCGTAACTACACCTGGGTGGAGTTAGCAATAGAGTGATGAGCGCTGAAAGGCCTGATGGTTTGGACACTCTCCCAACTATCACGAAACCAATAAGGGTGCAAGGACAATTCCTGTTGGGTAGCTCGAGATGTGGGTTGGCCTGGAAGCCGAGTAGGTACCTACACGAGATGTTAGTACCACACGAGTACACATATAAACGTGATAATAACTAGACTACCATGGAGTGATGAAGCCTGAAGGCTGAATGAGGGTCAACGCATATATGGTATAAAGTAGTAAAAGAATACATCAGGCATATGTAAAGGAAACTAACTACCCTAGTACAAACATTCATCACAGGTATAATACATGTACAATGTTGGGCACTTGGCCACATACAAATACAACTACACACTCACATTGGTATATATACGTGTTCACACATGAACACAAATACACAAATACAAATATACAGTCCCAGAAACTACACAAATTTATACGAATAAAATACAATCACCCATCAAAGCGGGGATACCCAAAAAGAGGCGAGAACATTCACCTAAAAATTACAGAAGACTCTAAAAAATCTTGAAACTCCGAAGATAGGGGCACGTGCACAGGCCACACCTACAATCACCATAAAAGAGGGGGTTTTATTTGCAGAGAGAGAAAATAAAGAGAGAGAGCATGAGAGAGAGGAGTCGTAGAGAGGGAGAGAAACAGAGAGAGGAAGAATAGAGATAGAGAGAGAAGACACACACAGAGAGAGAAACAAAGAGAGATGAGGAGGGGATGAGGTGGTGCCGGCCACCAAAATCAGAGAGAGAGGGTGAGGGGGAGAGAGAGGGTAGGGGAGAAGAAAGAAGTGCATGACCGCGAGGGCTTCGCCAGAGGGGAGTCGGGTCGCCAGAGGGAGCGTGGTGACAGATCAGGCACAGAGGAATGGATTAGAAGAGATAGGAAGGGGATATGAGAAAGAGAGAGTAACGAAGAGAGTGAGGAGAGAAAGAGAAGAGAGAGAAGGAAAGAGGGATTCGACTAGCGGTATTGGTGTCGTCAGCGCTGGGGGCCCACCAGAGGTTGCTGACAGCGTTAGGGCTTGGGGTTCTCTCCTAGGTTGAAGAGAGAGAGAGAGAGAGAGAGAGAGAGAGAGGAAAATGGGAAAGAAAAAGAGAAGGAAAAGAGAAAGAAGAAAAGAGGAGGAAGAATAAGAAGAAGAAGAAGTATAAAAGAAGAACAAGAAGAGGGGATCATCGCGGCAACGCTGGGGAGAAGCAATGGTAACGGCAACGCTAGTGGTGGCAGATCCAGTGGAGAAAGGGAGAAGAAGAAAAGAGAGAAGGAGAAAGGGAGAGAAGAAGGAAAGAAGGAAAGAAAAAAAAGAAAAAGAAAAAGAAAAGGAGAGGAGAGAGGGAAGTAATGGGTGAGGTGAAGCGGGCGGTCCACGTGGGCGCGCGCAGGTGATGGGGATGAGGAAAAGAAACAGAAAAAAGAAAAAAGAAAGAGAGAAGAGAAAAGATTCCGAAATAATTAAAATTATATTAATATCGAAAAATATCGACTATTCCAGAAAAATCTCCAAAAATACTTGGAGGTAGAAAACATCAATCCGGGGTATAGTATGAAATCAGTTTTCATAAATAAAATATCATTTTTAAATTAAAAAAATCTTGAAATCAACCAGTGATGCCGGCGAACACCAAATCCAGCCGAGTTTTAATAAATTCAGAAAAAATTTCAAAATGCACTTAAGTAGAAAATATGATTTTAAGAAATAATATGGAAGCAGTTTTAAAACTCAACTCCATTTGTAAATTAAAACTAGAATCGACCAGAGAAACCGGTCGACACCGATTTTGCAAATTTTGCAATTTAATTCCGAAAAATTTTAGAAAATCATCGAAAATCTAAAATATTTGAAACTAAAATCGATCAAATATGACATTAAAAGGACCAAATCGAGCAATACACTAAGATCTTGTCCCCATTTCAGATTAGGGCTGACCTGAGCCTACGAATCTGGATCTAATGCAAAAAAACCGCATAATTAATCGTAAAACAAAAATAAATATAGAAAGTAAATCAAAAAACACGATAAAAAATCTGAATACGTAACCAAGTATGTATCTCGGAAACGGGGTGTTACATTTAGAGTCATGTTTCTCTATGCTACATACAAGAAGTCATGTTTCTATATGTTATTAGGAGTTGCACTCATATTATGAGAAGTAATCTATTAGAATTAAAGGTTTTCTTATCATGTAATTGTGATGCCTATATATTGGGGCATTGCTCACATCAATAATAATATAAACTTTCTTCTTTTAAAACTCTAATAGTTATAATTAATATATTATAATAATAATATATAATTATATAAGTGCTTTTCATTTCTAATTAGTAATATGCCATTTGGACTTGATACTGTAATTAAGTATCAATTTGATGAGTGTACAATAACAAAAATGTTGTTTGCTAGCCAATAGTTCATTTATAAAAGTGAGGTATAATGAGATGAAAAATATAGTCAGGTCTTAACTCAGAGGTAGCTAGTAGGGTAGACCTCACTACTATTATCTCCCATAAATTCAATTTTATAGATATGCTGCTTTATAAATAATATTCTATAAAGGAAGACCATGATTTTAAATTGATATCCAAAATCTATCAAAATTTGCTTCGTATCTGCATCAAAATGGATACAGATAGTAACAATCAATATCTCACTCTGTTTATTATCGAGATGGGAAGGGAAGGATTGGTAGGCCCTATGCCCCCAACGGCTTTCAGCTTACCTTTTGAAGTGGCAGCGATAGCAACCTGGCAAGTGCTCTTTCTTGAGGGGGCTGTCATCGTTCGGCGAGACTTTTTGAGAAAGAGTCTGGGAAAAGAAGAAGAGATCTTGAGTATAGATTCAAGAGATCTAAATGAAAGCACCAATATAGTAGAGATTTTTCGCCACAGATGATTGACGCTTTTGATTGTTCCTGCCAAACCCGCAGAGAAGAAAAGAACACCTTTCGGGGCAAAAGCGCCGGTGTGGAGCAGGCTGAAGATCCTCGGGCGTGAGAATAAGTGTTCCTGTTTGAAGAAAGCACAAAATACTTATGTTTGATGTTTTCGGTAGTAATCAGAAGCAAACCTCCTTATCGACGGAGAAGGAGATGTATATGTACTTGTCTAGGTTGTTGTGAGGACGAAGATAGTGAAGATTCCCGTACTGCACGATCCCTTAATCATAATCGCTTGGGCAGTTTAAATAAACACTAAGGGGATTTTACTGTTATCTACATCTGCTCGCCTGGTCATTGAGATTGATGTGCAGAGAGATTCATCGCTATCTGCCACCATTTGAACTGTGTATCTATAGATCTTTCAACCGTTTTGATCGCATCGAGGTTGTTTGATTGATACACTCAGGAGTTCATCTTTATCCACAGCCGCTCGCTCAGTTATAAGGTTGTTATAACTGTTTGAATTATGTAACGCTTGGAGAGTGGAGTGAAGATCAGGGTGTGCAACTGATTCTGTGATTCGTGGAGACCACATTCTGATTTATTCGCGGAGACCAGTGTATGAATTATCGTGGACCTAAGCTTTTCGGAATTATCACAGATATTATATATATTGTCGCACATTAGTCACAGAATTATATATCTCACATCTAATATATTATTAAACCATGTTATTTAGTCTTATTTTTATTTAATAATTTGCAGGCCCATTACTAAGGGAGAAGAAAGATAAAACGAGCCCAGAAGCCCATCAAAATTCTGATTTAATTCAGAATTAATTCAAATCAAAAATCAAGGCAAATCAAAGAAGATAAAATCAGTTGATTAATCTGTTAAGTCAGATCTCTACAAATCAAGTGGTCAAAGCTGAAAATTAATAGAAGTATCGTCAAAATCAGAAGATAAAACGATATATCTTTTTGGATAAACAGACGAAACAAAGTAAGGGAAGGATCTGCTCCCAGGATGTGCCTATCTGGCTGAAATCACCTAGGGGGTGAATAGGTGACTAGCTAGTCTAATGGTGAATTAATGCGGAATTAAAACTATTTATGCAAACTAAAAATTCTCAAGCTAAACACACCAAGTATAACACAAGAGTGTAGCCAGATTTCCCGTGAAGGGCTCTGGACTATCTCCTCAAGATTCCTCTAGATAAGAGTTGAGGTGCCGCTATGACTCTCTTGGTTGAATACAAGTGTGAGCAAACAATCTCCAAACATGTAACAATTAAGCACACAATATATCAAGCATAAAAGAGATATGAGCAATAAACATAAGCAAGATATAAAGACAAGTGAGAGATAGAGAGAGCAATCGCAAATACGGGAGAATTATTTCGAGGTTCGAGCACCCTTGCTCTACGTCCCTGCCTTCAACACTATGAAGGATTTCCACTATAAAACGATCCCACTGGATCACTCGGTGCCGCAACATCTACAAGCGAGTTCACACTAGAACTCCTTTGAACTCTCTAGTATCTCTCTTGTTCCCGTAAGAACAAACACACGTAAGCACACAAGCTTGTCGAGGCCGTATCTTTACACTGAGTTCTCACTAGAACCCGAAACAATGCGAACCCACAAGTCCGCCTCCTCAAAATAAGAATGAACACCTTGGTTATCTAAACACTTTGATCACCTAAAATCAATCTCACAACAACTCTCCTATAAGAATGATTTAGTAATGGAAAGCTCAAGTATGTGTGAGAAAACAAGGATGGATTTATGGTAAAAAAACTCAAAGAATCACTTTTACAAAACACTTTTGAAAACTCTCCTTTTGATATGGAAGTATTTGGCTCTTAAACAAGTGGAGATAAACACTTAGAAGTGTAGGAAAAACTAGCTTGAAAACCCACTTAAAATCTTGTAGAAAACTGTCCAAGGGAGCCCCAATTTATAGGCTAACAAAAACTAGCCGTTGGGGTCAAAATCAGCAGCTGATGCTGCTGTCGGTCGACCGTCCGGTCGACCGCCAACGGTCAGATTTTCGACCGTTGTGCCACCGGTCGACCGGCCGGTCCACCGTGGCCTGGATACAAAGAGCAGAGCTCTATGCCGGTCAACCGCCTGGTCGATCATGTCCATTTCCAGAGAGCAGAGCTCTCTAGAGGTCGACCAGGTCGGTCGACCGGCCCTCCAGCCAAACAAGCCATGCACATTTTGCGCACGTCGGTCGACCGACCTCTGGCTCGGTCGACCGTGCGGTCGACCGGCAGAGGCCAGAAACATTTTTTTAGGGATTAAAAACTTGTTATTTTTCCTTCAGTAAAATCCCATAAATTCTCTAAAAATCTACAAAAATAAGATCAGTAATATACTTTGATATACAAACATGTTTGAGTAAAAATCAAAACATGTTACAAACATTTTGAACTATTTTTATAATATGAAAGTTTTGCCTTAAACAAAAATCTGTATTTTTCTAAAAATGATTTTTCCAAATTGAAAACCGATTTTTTCAAAACTTCTCCAAATATAAAAACATGATATTCTAAACACTTTTAAAATTTAGTTTTAAAATTTAGTGTGTATGGATATGATCCACTATACATATATGATGAAAGATCTATATTTTTGACATTAAGCTCTAAATAAAGTTTTGATAAAATACATATATACTTTAAAGCTCAAAAATCAAAACGGTATTTTTCCAAAATGAAAATTCTTTTATAAAAAACACATCTAAAGATTTTGTGTGAGTGTATATGATACTTGAGCAATCCACCAACTAATCTATCCTTTACACTTTATCTAAAAATAAAATCTTAAAACAAACCTAGACATAAGTCTCTTTTGAAGGTCTTAGCTTGAAAATCTTTTCTCCTTCTTGACTTGGTCTAAAGCATGATCCAAAGAGCTAGACTCCTCCTGAGTACTTGATGTGGCCTTGATGCACAAGCTCTTGAATCAACACGTGTTAGCTCCAAAACTTGACTTGAAATACTTTGTTGAAGCTAAACACCTACTAAGATCTTGATCACATAACTGAGACTAATTTAAACACAAGATCATTAGTACCATAACTACATGAGTTAATCATCATCAAAACTAGAGTGATGGGCCTTTGGGCCAACAATCTCCCCCTTTTTGATGATGACAAAACTCATGGAGTTATATATGCATGGATTAAAGTTAAGCTTCATAGAAGCTCTTCCTTAACTCATGCATGACAATAAACAATAAAATATTCAATGAAGTACATGAAACTAAATAAATATATATGCATCAACAAGGTGAGAGAAACATACATAAATCAAAAGTTCTTTTTCCTAAAAACCTTCTCCCCCTTTTTGTTTAAACTTTCAAAAATATTCTCCCCATTTTATAAAACATAAGATGCATAAACTCAATATATGCAAAAAACTCAAATATGCATATATAAACTCAAAATCTTTCTCTCCATTTTTGTCAATCATCAACAAAGGGGTAAAATAAAATAAATCAATAATAAGGATATATATGCGATATACATTCATGAAGAGGAAGACGTTAAGTTAGCTTCTCTGCATACATGCATTACATGAAGAAAGGATGACAAGCCCTAACTCACATAACACATAATATATAATGCATAAGTGGAGATGTTAAGCTCTCCCTACACACGTATATCACATAAAGAAGAGATGTCAACCTCCTCAATATAAGATACACTCAACATGAATTTAATATAGAAGAGATGTTAAGCTCCCATTGCATATAAACAATACATATCAAAACATTCTTAACACAAATTGTTATAATACTTAAACAAATTTTGAGATACCAATTGTACTAAACAAAATTTTAAGATACCAATTGTAAATAAATAATATAAATTTTGAATTTTTCTTAAATCAACAAATTAATTTGAGATATCACAAGATTTTTGAAATCATTTGAAATTGAAAATTTGTGATACCAATTAAAATTGAAACACTTGTACATTTTGATACCAATGAAAGAAAATATTTTATATATACCAATTGAAATATATGGTAAATTTTTGATACCAAATAGGTAAAACATATTGATACCAATTGAAATTTAAACCCAATTGAAAATCGAAACATATTGATACCAATAGAAGTATATTGTAAATTTTGATATAAAAAAATATTGAAAATAATGCATAAGCTTATTAAAGTATCAATTGAGATACCAATTGAAAATCAAGATTTAAATCAAGCTTAGCATAAACATAATTTGTGCTTTAAACATGTAAATATATTATAAATCAAGCACAAGCAAATCATATATATGTATGAAAATGAAAATACTAATAGAAATTGACATTATTTGAAATTTAAAGCATACATATATAAAAAATAAAATATGAGTATACACAAAAATATCAATTACCGATTGAAAATATGATGAGAAGTAAGTGTATAACTCATAAAGATCTACCCTTTTCTTGCACAAGATAAAAGATATTTAGTTTGAGCATATAAGGTATGGTCGCCCATCCATCCGCCCTTAAAGGGTAGAAATTTTCAAAATTAGATTTGAAAATATTTATAGATTGAAAATAATACCAAATGAAGAATACATAAGTAGTTAAAAGTAATTTGAAAAACTAGTTAAAGGTCCTTCAAATATGAAAACAAATCATGTGTATCTCATGAACTATACTAAATACACAAAAAATGACACTCGAAATCTATAAAGCTCAAAAGTGTTCATGAAACAAAGTCATGAATAAACAAAAAAATAATGTGAGTGTACAAGCATCATGTGAATAGTATATTCATGAAAATAGTCAATAAGGCTCAAAATAAAACATGAATTTCTTTCTATCAAACAAATATGAAAATCATGAAAATTCATTTTTCATTTAAAGATAAACTTCAAGGTATATGTATGATTTATCCAAAACTAAAAATATGCATATATATCCTAAACACAAACGAGTCAAAATAGAATATTGCATGCAAAGCAAATGACTCAAGGGTATACATGTATGTTTATTAGTTTTGGACAAAGATTACATATACATGAAGCAAAACATGCACAAAGATAGGTAAAACAAGTATTAATGAGGGAATCATCAAAACTAGGCTATACATGCGCATGTAGTGAGTACAAATGAGCAATGAAGTGCAAACATATATGGATCAAATGTTGCTCACTACTTGTACAAGTATATACATAAGTTTTGACAAAAACTACATCTAAACAAGTATTTACCACATGAAGTACAAAACATAATTATTTTAACAAACACTAAAACATGCCCAAAAAAATCATCACATGTAAAGCATGTAAACTAAAATGGAGTTCAGAGATAGTTACCAAAACACATGAACTACACTCCAAGTCTCCAAAACATAATGATCCATCCACTAACTTCCTTGACAGTGGTGCATCAATTGTAGTGTTCATTCAGCCCATGCATCCACCACCAAGGCACCAACCCTCTCACGTCATGTGAGAGCCCACACCTACATCAAACACAAGAGGTGGGGACTTTGATATCCATTTTCTTTTGGGTCCATGGGGGTTAGTCTTATTTGGAACCCAAACATTTTTATTACTTGCAACATTTAAAGAATTTACTCTATCATAGTAAAATCTTGCAAGATGGCCTTTGCGGCCGCAATGTGTACATTTGTACACTCTAGTATGCACATGTGAATGAGTGTGATCATGACGTGCAAAACGCGCATAAGTATGTTGAGGGTGATGTGCATGAACATGTGGAACTTATTTCTTTGAAAACAAGATTTCCAATCTATTATGGTTAAATGCATAATTGCTCAAAGTTGAGCTCAAACAATCTATTCTATTTTTCAAAAATTTAATCTCATTTTTATTTATAGTAGCATGAAAAGCATGGTGAGAATGAGAATCATTATTCTTTTTCTTTTAAAAACATTTTCCTTTTCTTTTTCAACAATTTTTCTTTTTTTTTAAAGAGTTGTTTTCATTCAAAGCAACTTCTTTTTCTTTTTCCACCAAAATAATTTTATTTTTCAAAGAAGTATTTCCTTCACAAAGATCATTCAATTTAGAAGTCAAGGAAATATTGTCCTTTTTAACATGTCATTTTCTTTTGAAATGTTTTCCAATTTAGTTTGAAAAGAATCTTTTTCTTTTAACGATGAATCAAATTTATTTTTCATTTTCTTATTATCCTTTTTAAGCAACTCATATTTTTTAAGAAGTAGTTGACAAAATGATTCAAACTCATCTTAAGACATATCAACATCCTCTTCTAACTTGGGTTGGAAATTTACCTCAAGGGGTTATCCCCTTGGACCATGTAGCATACGTTGGAAGCCTCACTTCTAACATCCGAGTCGCTCCCCACATAGTATTATTCTTCTTCGCTAAGGGAGACTATGGTATTCCAAACTACAAAAGCCGAATCAAAATTAGCAACCCTGGATAAATATTCATCATTTAGGGTGCTCTTTAATACGTGGATGACTTTTGCATTAGACTCTAGATGTTTGCCATTTAAACAATAAGAATCTTTAAAAGTGACAAAATAAACATGAATCCCTAAGGCTTTGAGGTATAAGGACATCTTAACTTTTCAAGTTTGGATGTTAAGAATGTCAAAAGTGGGAGGTGACATGAAATCCATATATATGAAACAAATATTGTGATTAGTTATAAATGAGAATCTTTAACTCAAAGAGGTTAGACCCAAATCAAGAGCACGAGGCTCTGATACTAATTGAAATCACCTAGAGGGGGGTGAATAGGTGACTAGCTAATCTAATGGTGAATTAATGCAGAATTAAAACTATTTATGCAAACTAAAAATTCTTAAACTAAACACACCAAGTATAACACAATAGTGTAGCCCGATTCCTCGTGAAGGGCTCTGGACTATCTCCTCAAGATTCTTTTAGATAAGAGTTGAGGTGCCACTATGACTCTCTTGGTTGAATACAAGTGTGAGCAAATAATCCCCAAGCATGTAACAATTAAGCACACAATATATCAAGCATACAAGAGATATGAGCAATAAGCATAAGCAAGATATAAAGACAAGTGAGAGATAGAGAGAGAGAGAGAGCAATCGCAAACACGAGAGAATTGTTTCGAGGTTCGAGCACCCTTGCTCTACGTCCCCGCCTTCAACACTATGAAGGATTGCCACTATAAAACGATCCCAGCGGATCACTCGGTGCCGCAACACCTACAAGCGAGTTCACACTAGAACTCTTTTGGACTCTCTAGTCCTCCTCTTGTTCCCGCAAGAACAAAACACACGCAAGCTTGCCGAGGCCGCACCTCTACACTGGGTTCTCACTAGAACCCGAAACAATGCGAACCCGCAAGTCCGCCTCCTCAAAACAAGAATGAACACCTTGGTGATCTAAACACTTTAATCACCTAAAATCAATCTCACAACAACTCTCCTATAGGAATGATTTAGCAATGGAAAGCTCAAGTATGTGTGAGAAAACAAGGATGGATTTGGGGTAAAAAACTCAAAGAATCACTTTTACAAAACACTTTTGAAAACTCTCCTTTTGATATGAAAGTATTTGGCTCTTAAACAAGTGGAGATAAACACTTAGAAGTGTAGGGAAAACTAGCTTGAAAACCCACTTAAAATCTTGTAGAAAACTGTCCAAGGGAGCCCCAATTTATAGGCTAACAAAAACTAGCCGTTGGGGTCCAAATCAGCAGCTGACGCTGCTGTCGGTCGACCGGCCGGTCGACCGCCAACGGTCTGATTTTCGACCTTTGTGCCACTGGTCGACCGGCCGATCGATCGTGGCCTGGATACAGTGAGCAGAGCTCTCTGTCGGTCGACCGCCCGGTCGACCAGGGCCATTTCCAGAGAGCAGAGCTCTCTGGCGGTCGACCGGGTCGGTCAACCGGCCCTCCAGCAAAACAAGTCGTGCACGTTTTGTGCATGTCGGTCGACCGACCTCTGGCTCGGTCGACCATGCGGTCGACCGACAGAAGGCCAGAAACATTTTTTTTAGGGATTAAAAACTTGTTATTTTTCCTTCAATAAAATCCCATAAATTATCTAAAAATCTACAAAAATAAGTTCAGTAATATAGTTTGATATGCAAATATGTTTAAGTAAAAAATCAAAACATGTTACAAACATTTTGAACTATTTTTATAATATGGAAGTTTTGCCTTAAACAAAAATCTTTATTTTTCCAAAATGATTTTTCCAAATTGAAAACCGATTTTTCTAAAACTTCTCCAAATATAAAAATAAGATATTCTAAATACTTTTAAAGCTTAGTGTGTATGGATATGATCCACTGCACATATATGATGAAATATCTATTTTTGACATTAAGCTCTAAATAAAGTTTTGATAAAATACATTTATACTTTAAAGCTCAAATACCAAAACGGTATTTTTTCAAAATTAAAATTCTTTTATGAAAAACACATCTAAAGATTTTGCATGATTGTATATGATACTTGAGCAGTTCACCAACTAATCTATTCTTTACATTTTATCTATAAACAAAATCTTAAAACAACCTAGACACAAGTCTCTCTTGAAAGTCTTCACTTGAAAATCTTCTTCTCCTTCTTAACTTGGTCTAAAACATGATTCAAAGAGCTAGACTCCTCTTGAGTACTTGATGTGGTTTTGATGCACAAGCTCTTGAATCAATACGTGCTAGCTCCAAAACTTGACTTGAAATCTTTTGTTGAAGCTAAACACCTACCAAGATCTTAATCACATATCTGAGACTAATTTAAACACAAGATCATTAGTACCATAACTACATGAGTTAATCATCATCAAACTAGAGTGATGGGCCTTTGGGCCAACACTGGCCACATCCTGGTTGCGGATTCGCGGCCAAAGCCGCAGATCCGCGGGTTTGTTGTAACAGATGGGGGAGCATTTTGCTCCCCTATCTTTTCATACTCTCCCCTTTTGGGTTTTTCCTATAAATAGTGGGATTTCTCTGTGTATAGTGGACGATTAGGCAGAGAATGATTCTTAGGCTAGTTTTCATTCTAGGTTAGTGTAAGTTTTTATTTTTCTTTTCATGTAACCTTTATTTTTTTATAAGCATAGTTAGACTGAGATTCATGTAAATAAGAGAGATTTATGTTGAGAGTGACACCGATGTAACCTCCTCCTTTCTTTCATCGTTTCTACAAGCAATAAATAGGTAATTTTTTTTTATATATATTCTTCTTCTCTTTTCTACTTTAACTCTTGGTTTTTGATGAGTATCCAAGCGATCTAGTGCATCAGTATACCCTTGTTTTGTGTTTGCCGCCGATATTTCATGATGATGATCTCCTCCTCAAGATTTTATATCATTTTATTCTTATCCGTCTTGATGATGTAATGCGAATAGGGACTGAGCTTGATCTTATGAATTATGCATTGATCGCCTCCAAAGCAAAGTAAACGTGCCAACAATCCAAGGTAAGTTATCAGCCGGAAGATATAGGTAAGTTCTTTTAGTTTTCCTTTCTTTCTTTTAATCCTTTAGTTTAGATCACTACCATCTCCAACTCTTTTATTCACTTTTTTAATTGCTTTGTATAAGTTCATTTTTCTATTTTCTCCATTTGCTCCAACCTACCACTTTCACAATTTAACATAACTTATTCTTTTTTTTTAAAGAACAAGAGAAGAACTTTAATCATTTTAAGTAACTTAAAAGAGAACTTGCAAAAAGCTTTCATCTCTAGTCCCTCCTTGTGGATCATGACTCGCATAGCCACTCGCTATAGCGGTAGCATTGAGCATTTGCATACTTCTATTATAAAGTTCTGAAATTCAATGTTTTTTGTGCAGGTTCCAACTCAATCAATTTTTGGCGCCGTTGCTGGGGAGAGACGGTAAGTGACTCTTTTTTGTTTACCTTATTGATTAACTTTCTTCTCTGTTCTTGGTATACAGGTTTAACAACAAGAAAAGTTTTACTACAGTGGACATATAAGTGGTCCTGGACTCTGCTCAAGAAAACAAAGCCCAAAAGCCCTCAGATTTGCTACAATCCCGTGGCAATCTGAGTGAACTACAGACCTATATTTTTTGCAGGTTGGTTGAATTACAAAGTTTAAATATCTATAGCTATTTATTTTCTTGTTTGACTTATTGTACATACATTTTTAATTCAACAGTAAAAGGTTGATTGTAAATACTAAAAACGGTTTAGACTTTACATTTAGGCACGTGTCTATTTTGTTCCATCTTCTATTTACAGTTGAAGAGTGTTGGAGTCAAGGTATGTGTACATAACATTTAGTATAAGGTTCATTATTGTATAAAATATTGCTTGAGTGTTACTTTTTCTATATACTTGTACACTAAATTAAACTGAATTAAGGGCTTGTCATATAAACAAGATAAGGTTGGGAGGTCATTACCTTCCCTTAGCCCACAAATAATCTCCTTACTCACTAACCCAAGCCTAACTAAAACTGAGTAGACGTTGGCCCTAGGGACATCTCAGACTCATATAGGAGAGTAACCTAAGGGGGAAGTTGATTAGAATTTGACTCTTGCCAAATCGGTGTCAAAGGTTGGGGATTGATGAGGCGAAACCTCGAAGAATAGTGGTTTAGAATAATTAGGTCTGCTGCTTAGGCACAGATACCTCCCACTGATCTTGCCCCTATCTGACCGATTGACTTGTGGTCAGATTCTGCAGTATACCCCGTGGACAGTCTAACCATTATGAGTCGTCTAGGTCTAAGGTCACCCTAACTTAGGTTAGATTTTTTCTTTTTATTTGTTTGTTTTTCTTTGTTTGTTTTTGACATTTCTTGTATAATATGGCTTATAACAATAATTTTTTCAATTTTAATGGTAATCCATATTACACTCCGACCTTTTTTTGGATATTACCAATCCGATATATCATAACTTTAACCAACCTAGTGTGCCAGGTTGGTCTTATCCGAATCAATACATGCCCAAATCTTATCGGGGGGTCAAAAGCTATGGGAAAACATCCGAGTCAAATTTGGTTTTCGATAACAATCCCCCCCCCCAAAAAAAAAAAAAACTGGAACGCTAAGAACTTGCTATAATTACAAGATAAAATTATTGATTCTAGCCGTTCATCAATGGTGATGAAAGGTTAAAATAGTTTTAGATATGCACATGGAGATTGTGAGAGGCTCTAAAACCCTGGTCTCTCTCTTTGCGCGCGTGTGTGTCTACCTCTGAGGCGCTGCTCGATCTCGATCTCAATCTCTCTACTGAATAGGCAAACCCAAGTATTCCTAGTTTCATTTCCTCTTCAACATTAGATCCCTTGCAACAACTCTTCTAAATACCAAAGCTAAGGCGAAAACGATCAAATTTTTTGTTAACCTAGTTAGATATATAATTGCTCTCTCTTCTCAACGTTATCT
This sequence comes from Agave tequilana, assembly GCA_038442645.1. Classification (NCBI taxonomy): domain Eukaryota; kingdom Viridiplantae; phylum Streptophyta; class Magnoliopsida; order Asparagales; family Asparagaceae; genus Agave; species Agave tequilana. Next base: position 60,798 of record JAVJIF010015292.1, on the reverse strand, counting down.
AAGTATATTTTATTTAATTAAACCTTAAATTCCTCTAACTATCATCAAATTTGAGAGAAAATCAACACATTTCTCTCATCCAAACCCGAAACCTGCTGAAACTGAAGAAACCCACCCAAACCCATAACCTACTCGAATTTATCTCAACCGTTAGGTGCAAATTCAAGTGAATAAGTACCGAAATTTATCGGGTTCATGTGGGTTTGGGTTGAGGGTTTCAGATTCAAGCCGAGTAAAAATTTACCAAAAACCTTGCCTGACCCCTGTTTGACGGGAGAAAAATTCGCGTAAAGTTTCCTTGAATCAATTGAAAAATTACAACGGACTTACACCCTGGTTACAAGGGAGGGAGGATATTGAGTCTTGGATCCTTCCTTTATTTAATGTTGGGTTCTTCAAGTGGCGGTGGAAAGTGAATCTTATTTTCCGTTGACTGGGTGAACGTCGAGAACTTCTGGGGATCTTCTCTTTGGATGGTAAACGGAGTAACATAGCTCTGTCGACCAAAATCTCAAAGAGATTGTACGCAAAGATTAACTTGTACGCAGCAAGTTAGCTGAAGAGTTAGACTCTCTTTCCTTCTCTATGGAAGCTCTCAAGTCAAGTTCTTCTCCTCAGGATTCTCTGATCTGATTTTTTTTTTAGTAACGGGGCTATTTATAGAGGTTTCAGGGGTGAACGTGTCCCCTAAAAACACTCCATAATGGGGTTAACTTTCCCCGTTATGTGGGCCGTGATTGACCCGTAACTAGGGCAGTTACAACTGAGACGAGGGTGTCGACCCACGCGCCTTGGTACTGCAGTGCTGTCTGAGACGCGGGTTTCGACCCACGCCCCTTGGTGCTGCAGTGCTGGCTGAGACGCGGGTGTCAACTCACGCGCCTTGGTATTGCTTTGATGGTTATGATTAGCCTGCATCTGGAGCTTGGGACTCTGTTTTTTGGTGCCTTATCTTTTAGTGATCTTTAGACAGCCTACAACCCCCACCCAATTCGTTGACACCCTACCTAATTCGTTGACACCTCTTACTTCCATCTAGGCCACGAGCTCTGACTTTCTTTCATCTTCTTTGTTTAAAGTTTTCCTCTCCTTTTTTTTTCCATAATTTTAAAATATTTTATATATTTTATCAAACCGAGCGAAGTAAGGTATCTCCTGTGACTCCTTCTTGCACTTTATCCGTCCGTCTGTCCTCCAAAAAAGAGAGCACAGAGAACTCCTCCCTCGTCTCCTCCCCCTACTGCTTGCCTCTCTCCTTCTTACTCCTCTTTTCCCTCTCCCTCTCCTATCTTCCTACTCCTTCTTCTTACTCTCTCTCCCTTCTTCTCTTCGTCGCTCGGTTTCACGCAAGCGGTTTTCTAGTATATTAAAAATCCACTTTCCACATCTCAATTTCAGCCAGTCCATTTCGAGCCCGTTTGTTTCATAAAAATTGAGCTGAAAAGTGATCATTTTATATGAAAATTTGTGGGCCCATGCAGTTTCCCCACAATATGGGCTGCTTTAAATTTTTATCAAATTTTTGGCCTAGTCACAATTTCAATTTGGGCTCTCTTGCCAACCAGGCCCAGTAGCCCGCTGTTCTTATTTGTCTAGAGCTGCTGCTCCGAACCGAAGCTTTGCGCGGGAAAAAAGAGCGCCAAAGAGAAGGCGGGCGGCGGCACCGAAACTAGGGAGACAGAGAAAGGAGAGGAAGGAGGAAGAAATGGGATCCCAACTAGAATCCAAACGCCAATTCCCAGCCTTTCCTTTCGATCCGTACCCGATCCAGACCGACTTCATGAACTTCCTCTACGATTCCCTCGACGGAGGCGGAATCTCCATGCTCGAGAGCCCCACTGGTATACTCTCTCCTTCTCTCCTCTCCTCTCCTGTCTCATTTACAATCTCAAACGCTCACTCCTAATTTCTATCTGAATTCGACGATTCTGGCTCAGGAACTGGCAAAACCCTAAGCATAATCTGCAGCGCTCTTCAGTGGATCGTCGACAAAAGAAACCAAAATCGTAGTCATCCGCTGTCTTCAAAGCCCAATGCGAGCGCTGGAGACGAGGAAGAGCCTGACTGGATGAGGGATTTTGTTGTCGCTGCTCCGGAGAAAATGAAGAAGGAAATGCGAAAGAAAAGATTAGGGTTTGGATTTGGGGACTCAGAAAATAAAAACCCTAATGCAAATCCCAAGACCCAAGAAGCAATTTCTAAGGAATCGGCACAAGATGGGGAGGACGAATTGGAGTTTTTGTTGGAGGATTACGAGAGCGAAGAGGACAGCGGATCGAAAAGGAAGGGAAGAAACTGTTCAGGTTGGAGCAGCAGCGATGATGAAGAAGTGGAGAAGAAGAGAGGATTCTTTCGAGGGGAGGAGGAAGAGGAGAGGACTCCGAAAGTTTTCTTCACGAGTCGAACACATTCACAACTGTCGCAGTTCGTCAAGGAGTTTAGAAGGACCGGATTTGCCTTGGAGCTTAATTTGGTGTGCTTGGGTTCGAGGAAGAATATGTGCATCAATCCTGGTAATTGGAGTGTAATTTAACTATTTGCTGATTGTGATGGGAGATAGTTATGGATTTAGCTTTGATTGTGTGCAGAGGTTTTGAAGCTGGGGAATCTGAACAGGATCAATGAACGGTGTTTGGAGTTGCAGAAGAAAAAGAAGGATTCGAAAGCTAAGGTTTGTCTGCTTGAATCTAGATTCAGTTCTGTTATGTCTTGATTCAATATTTCAATTGAGTAAATTTCTACAGTTTTCATTACCCTTTTCTATTATTTAGAATGCAATTATTATAGTTTTGGTCGTCGCCCGCTATCCTTTACAAATTACTAGACAGAAAGATGATACACTATATTGAAGAACGTTTAGGCATCATAGCATTGAATTCAGCCATAGACAACACTATTTTGAAAGCCTAAACATTTGTTCCCTCCATTCTAAATTATTACAGGGAAAAAATATTTTTCTTGAAAGTATTGTTCTAATTTGATTTCTTTCTTAAATTGCATATGGCAAATTAAAAATACACTTTTTTATTGGATAATTGAGTTTTGGTGGAAGAACATGATTTGTTTTTTCACTCTAAATCACTTGAGAAGATGCATTATCAATTTTAAATAAGTTGAACTTGGTGAGATATATATTCACTTATGCTTGTCCACTTATGCTTACTGAAGAATAGTTGCAAAGATATATATTCGTTAGCGACAATAGCTGCAAAGATGTATATTCATTAGTGCTAATGTTTTTTTTTCCTATGGATGATGGTGCAACATATGCAGGTACAGAATGACAGTTGGTGGAGAAGCCGTAAAAGGTCTTCTTGTTGTTGTCCGATGCTGAGAAAGCAAAATCTACGAGAACATTTTAAGCATGAAGCTTGGAAGCATGAGGCATTGGACATTGAGGATCTCGTGCAGCTAGGGAGCACGATTGGGACCTGCCCATACTATGGCTCTCGGGATATGGTGCGGGAAGCTGACGTTGTGGTCCTTCCCTACCAATCCCTTCTCTTGAGGTCTGCTCGAGAGTCACTTGGTTTAAACTTGAAAAACAATGTCATTGTTATAGATGAGGCACATAACTTGGCAGACTCCCTTACTAGCATGTATAACTCAAAAATCAGCTTGTCACAGGTAATGATCCCATATTTTCCTCCCTCATTATATGTGTAATTATCAAAATCTTTTCTTGCTATTTAGGTTATTGAGATTGTGCTATAATGCTTACAAATAATCAAATGGTGAGACTTCTTGATCAATTTTGGAGCCTAAACTCATGAATTGTTTTATGTATTTAAGTATTGATTACAGCTTTCACATATTCTTGTTAACTTTAAATTCTCACTTGAAGGTCTCTGGCCCCAAGTCTGATTGTTATGAGAACAGGAAAAGCTCATCTCTTAAGTTGGGAAAATCAAGCTGATTTGCTTCTCACTAATTTTTTTGCTAATGTATCTGATTGTTACAAATGTTTGATAGCTCAGTTGTGACCGTTTTCATTTTTCAGTTGAAGCAGGTACTCTCCCACCTTGAGTTGTATCTTGACAAATTCAGAAGTCGTTTGGGAGCTGGAAATAGACGATATATACAGACTCTGATAGCATTAACTAAGTCTTTTCTTCAGTTATTGCTTGGCTACAAGGAAGATGCCTGTGCTGCTACTCCAGGCAGGCCTGAACAGGTGCATGGACAGAAGGGGTTTTGTGATGTCTCGATGACCATAAACGAATTCGTATTTTCTCTTGATATTGACAACATCAACTTGGTAAAGCTTCATCGATATGTGAAGGAAAGCAACATTATTCACAAGGTACACTACTTTCTGCTACTGAATTCCATCCATCCATGCTGAGGAGATAATGTGCAAAATGTCTCCTCAGATGAGCGGATATGCAATGAAGTTGGTCAGCTCGCAGAATGTTATCATGCATGTTGATTACCAGAGCCATGTTGGAGAAGGTACCATTGTATCTGGCTTTCAAGCATTACTTGATATCTTAATTTCACTCATAAATAATGATAGTGAAGGAAGGATAATAGTTTCAAGGCAAAAGGTTCCTTGTTCTGGGCAGCTTGAAGAAGGCCACATCAAATTTATCATGCTTTCTGGAGAGAGAATCTTTTCTGAGGTCTTGTCCATTGATTCTAGTAATCTATATCCTAATTGAAGCAGAAACAAATTTGCATAGCCTAATCGCCAAAAATTTATCATAAATGAAATTTCTGCAGATTCTGAATCAATCATCTGCTATTGTTCTGGCCGGGGGTACTCTACAGCCTATCGAGGAGACAAGGGTACGCTTATTCCCTGGACTGTCTGCTGATAAAGTTCACTTCTTCACATGCAAGCATATTATTCCTCCAGAAAGTATTTTGCCTATTGCAGTTTCTCGTGGGCCTTCTGGCAAGACTTTTGATTTTAGTTACAATTTGAGAAGCTCTCCAAGTATGGTAAGTACTAAGCTCTTATCGTTTTTGACTTTTTGAGAACGAGTTTAGTCAAAAGGTACTTCTCTATATAATCTGTTTAAGTATAGCTTTATTGTTTCACAAGGGCCATGCAAAGTTGTAGATTACTACTAAAGAAATGTTAAGCAATAACCCATAAATTAAATTTTATAATAAATGTTTACTAGTAATGGAAGGTTTTAATCTATATGTTTTGGCTTATTAACTGATAAGCGATAAAATCTAAAAACGCTATGAATATTACTTTTTGGAAACAAAGGTTGTAGCTTGTACTAACACTCATATTGGAGTCTGAAAATGAACTTGTTATTGATGCAGAACATAAAATTGAGGAAGAAGAAGATTAAGGAAATAAATCAGTCCCCTAAACAGGGAACTCAAAATCAAATCACCAATAGCAGTTCTTTCATCAATTAAAACTGAATTCTATAGTTACATTGCATTGTTTATATAAGCAAAAGGTAGTAATTAGTTCCAACCATGGTTTCAAATATCGGCCAATTTCGATATATATTGGTAATCTCATATCGGGTTTGATGTACCCAGTGCGATATTAACTCTATAATATCAGCTCATATCTAGGCCGATATAGCCGATATTGACGGTTGATATTGATGATATTGATACTAAAATCTATTGGCCGGTGCCGGTACTGATACTGAGATTTTTAACTATGATTCCAATTGTACCACAATTCCGGTAGATAAAGATTCTATAACAAATTAAAACTCTTAACTGAAAACTACTTCAAAACAAAATAGAGCTCCTATTTAAAATAGAACTCCTAGCTATCTAGAAGATAATCAAGGAGTTGTAGTAAATGTTTGATGCCTAAAATGATGTCTAAAATCTCTAATAGGATTTCATCCATTCTCCTCATATGAGAAGATCTCAACTCCAGTGAGTGATGGCACTTGTAAGAATCCAACAATTTTGGCTGCGGTGTCAAAGCTCATCCCCCTAATCCATGTATCGTTTGTGTTTGGATGTCCTCTCCATTGAACAAAAGGAAGTGCCAGAATCTTCCATCTGAAGATGTTACATATTCATCATCCAAGATAGCATTGGTCTCCTTAGAGCACTGCTATGAGGAAGTCGAGGAACTAGAGTAGGAATTTCATCACGCTCAGTAGGAGGCTTGAAGATGCCTTGATAAGGGATTAAGTCCTCATTATTGAAAACATAGTAAAATATTCATAGCAATATTCATATGTGAAGTAGGAAGTCAAGTAGAATGTGAAAAGGGTGAGTGGCCCTTGCATGTAATATTTTGAAATAATTTTAGTATAACAATGATGGGATATTTAAACACAATCCCCTAAATTAAACTCTTGATTTCAATGATGAGCATTAGGTGTAAGTTTATAGTTTTCATCATTTATAGCCATATTGCGCCTGATTTCAGCATGTAAATCATGGAAAAGACGTGCAAAGGATTCAGAAAATTTAGAAAATTGATAATTGGGTGGCAAAAAGAATGAGTAATAAGTTGGCGAGGTGAATGTTCAAGCACAATTTCAAAAGGGATTTTTCTAGTAGACTGGCTAGCTAAACTAATATAGAAAAATTTGAAATCCCAATTCCCTTGCTTTTTTCCAACCAAAACTTAAGCAAGTCAACCAAACTACGATACACGATTTCAGTTTTGCCATCAGTTTGGGGATGAAAAGCAGAGGAGAACTTCAAATTAATTCTAAATAGTTTTGAAGTTTCTTCCAAAAACAACTAACAAATAGATTCCTATTGGACATAATAGAAGCGTGCAGCCCATGAAACCCAACAATCTTCCTAAAATGTTTTTAGCTATATGTGAATTATCTGCTGTCTTACTACGAGGAATGAAATGGGCCGTTTTAGAAAACCATCCACTATGACTTACTGATCAATGGAGATTCTATTAGGGATTTTAGATATCATTATATGTGTCAGAGATACACCAGAATTCCTTAGGGGCCATTTTTTAGATAGTCAGACATTTTTTTAAAGTAGGAGTTCTATTTTGTTTTGAAGTAGTTTTGAGTTAGGACGTATTATTTGTTATGGACCCTTTATTTACTAGAATTGTAGTTTTACTTGAGACTCTTTACTAGCTATTCCTATATGAACATTGCAATCTATAACTATAGAATTCAGTTTTGATTGATCGAAAGAGTTGCTATTGGTGATATGATTTTGAGTTCCCTCTTGAAGGGATTCATTTCTTTCTTTCTTCCCTAATCTTCTTTTGTAATTCGTTTTGTTTGATGTTGCTAGGACCCCTAGTTTTCTTGGAAAGAATTTTGGATTGTGAACCTAACATAAATGAAACTTGAATTTCTTAAACTATGTGAGGGTCTTGATCTCCTAAATTTGTGACCAGCTTGTGCATTTCTTAACACATTTATTAAGTTCTAACCTAATTTCTCATTCGATTCTACATGGGGGTGGGGTGGGTTTTCTAGTTTGTCTATAAAGTTTTTATTTGCTTTGTCCTGTCCAGTTTAAGATGGTGATGCACGATCCAGCCGTGGCGCGTGACCCGACGAAGACGAAGCCGCGATGCCAGTTTGATTTGAGCGGCCAAAGAATTTTCATTTATTTTTTTCTTTAATTTAGTTTTATTTTATAGTTGTATTTTTTTTATTTTTAGTACCACATCGGTTATGGTTAGGAAACTCAACTTTGTAAAGTCTATTTAAAGACTCTTAGATTAGTTGGATGATAATAAAGAATTTTGAAATCAAGTTATGAGAAATTGTGTTTATCTTAATTTGTTTAGGGTTAAATCCTAATTATCTTCTACCCCCAGATTATTGCCTTCTTCCTCTGTTTCCCTCTATTCTTAGCCGCCACCTAGAGTACCCCCTCTCTTTCTCAATCTCTCTTCTCTTCCCACAACCAACAAGCATCACAAACAAATAAATCCCTCTTTCTTTCGCTTTCGTTCTTGCCCAACAACCCATAAAAAAAAGAAACCTATCTCCTTGTAACCAAGCAACTAACAACCCCTCCCTTTTCTCCTTGCTTTCCCCTCCTCGGTAACACTTCGACGACATCAACACCACCGCCGACAGATCGTGATCGACATCGACCTGCCGCGAAGCCTCCGCGACCACCACCGCCTCTTCCACTTCTTCCCCTTCGCTTCTCCGTCGTGCAATCCAAGGCCGCGACCTTCCTCCAAGCCCGAGCTCGTATCCTTCATCACTTGCAAGCAATCAAGAAGTCAGGAAACAAATCAGTTGGGTTACAAAGTAGTTTTCGGCAACAAGAAAGAAGTAGAAGAAACAAGATCAGTTCGGGTTCGAATCTAAACCCAAACCCACATCCAGAACCAATTAAAGAAAAAGAGCTATTAGATTTAAGTAACAGACCCAGATCCAATATTTGTTACAGGGAATTAGACTCGTGTGTTACGGTAACGGGTTTACAGACAGAACCGTTAAGGATCAGGTTTCATTTTTGGGCCATAACTCTCGCATCTGGGCTCCGATTCAGGCGAACTTGGTATTACGATCGTGATGATGAGCTCTATGCATCAGTACCCCTGTTTTAAATATCGATCGAGATATCAGCTGATATCTCCTTTTTTATTTGCTGCCGATATGATATGGAGAAATCATTCGCCATATTATATGCAGCAAAAATGATCGATATTTGAAATATCGGCCGATAAATCGCCCGAAATATCGTCCGATATGAAATAACTTATTTATTGCACGACTGCGCGCAAATGTACATTGTTTTTTACTGCTTCACATGCATATTACATCATTTTTATTAGGTAGATGATATTATGACACTAAACCAACTTTTAGTTATCAATATTTTATTATATATAGTGTCTGATATGAACGCCTGATATGCATGCGTATCCCCTCTCCCGATATCCGATATCTGATATGAAAAAACCCCATTCGATACAATCCCGATATCCGATATTTAGAACCTTGATCGGTACTCACTACAGGTCACTGATATCCCTACGATTCTCAGTAGGTAATTTTCTTTAACTGTCTATTTATTTGTGGGTTCGATAATCATCTCTATTATTTTATCAATTATATCTGTTGTCACAAATAGTGAGATTGTGAGATTCAGTTATCCTGTGTTTGCTGATTATATATATTGATTGTGTAAGTTTTGCCATCGTAACTGAGTAGTTGTATTATTTTATTTAAGATTTAGAACGATATCACTGCAACTGCGATATTTTATTAAAATCCATGTATCTCATTATTTGTTTAACTATTTTCGTGTTCAAAATCGTTTATTGGTGAAACGTAGCCAAGTTTTACTTTATTATTTATTTCTGACACACATAATCACGTTTCACATCATTTTAATATTAGAGCATAGTTAGGGTAGGATTTGCATTATCTAGGCACTTCTAGGAATTTTACCGCTTTTTTTTGCATTAAAAAATCATCTAATTTAGATGTGCATCTCTTCATTGAGATTTTGTGTAGTGCATGTTCACCCGTAATGGTCATCCATATCTATTAAGAGAGTAGCAATTCCCACACTACCCCAATGGATCCCTAGCAGATTGCAACAATGTTCGCCGAGATAAATGCTAAGTTAGATACCCTTAAGACAATTGATGACATGCTGACCAAAGTGGAAGCCATGCATGAACCACCTGAGTCGCCCATAGGTGATCGAACCCTACCGAGAAATAACTGATGTAATAACACCGATAACACATTCAATCCCGATGCTCAATTTCTGAAAAGCATCAAGATCGATATACCTAACTTTGGCGGGCGTCACGACCCACAACTTCTCATAGACTGGACACTCTAACTAGATAGGTATTTCACTTGATACGAAATCATTGAGTCTAGAAAAGTCAAGTACGCTGCAATGAAATTGTGTGGCCAAGCTAGTCAGTATTGGACAAACCTAGAAAACAGGCGTGCAGCCCGAGGTTGACCACAAATTGAACATGTGATAGGATGAAAGAAGAGCTAGAAATAAAGTATGTGCCACCACCATTTAGTGCTCGTCTCATGGACAATTCATAGTTCAAGGAATCGGCCGAGTCGTATCCGACTCGGCCGCCTACGAAATGACTCAGACCCCCGAGTCGAAGGGCGGGTGCCGAATTGACCCGGGTCGGGTCCGACTCGGAGTCGACTCGGCCGAGTCTTACGCGACTGGCCGAGTTGACCGAGTTGACTCCGAGTCGGACCTGACCCGGGTCGACTCGGCACCCGTGAACCGAAGATAAAAAGAGAGAGATAGATCTCTCTCTCACGCTGCTCATCTCTCGCTCTCTCTCTCTCACGCCGGGCCTGCGGATCTGAAGCAGAAAAAATAACCCCGCCGTCGCCGTCGAAGGTACTTCTCTCTCCCTTTATCTTTCCGTCGATCTCTCTTCTCTCCCTCTCTCTGTCTCCGTCTCTCTCTGTCCCTCTCTCCCTCTCTGTCTCCGTCTCTCTCCCCCTCTCCCTTTCTATCTTTGTTCCTCTCTCCTCCCCTCTGATCTTCTCTGTCTCTCTGTCCATCTCTCTCCCTCTCTGTCTCCGTCTCTCTCCCCTCTGATCCTCTTCTGTCTCCCTCTCTGTCCCTCTCGTCCCCCTGTCTTTCTCTGTTCCTCTCTCTCCCCTATGTTCCTCTCCTCTCTGTCCCCGTCTCTCTCCTCTGATCCTCTCTCGTCTCTCTCTCTCCCCCTCACTGTCTCTCTCCCCCTCTCCCTTTCTATCTTTGTTCCTCTCTCCTCCCCTCTGATCTTCTCTCTCTCTGTCCATCTCTCTCCCTCTCTGTCTCCGTCTCTCTCCCTCTGATCCCTCTCTGTCCCTCTCTGTCCCCCTGTCTTTCTCTGTTCCTCTCTCCCCTATGTTCCTCTCCTCTCTGTCCCCGTCTCTCTCCTCTGATCCTCTCTCGTCTCTCTCTCTCCCCCTCACTGTCTCGTCTCTCTCTTCCCTATCCCTGTCTCTCTGCATTCCTCTCTCCACCCTCTGTCTCCATCTCTCTCCCCCCTCTGATCCTCTCCTCTATGTATAAACTAGTTTAATTTAGTTAAATTTAGTTTAATTTAATTGAGTTTAATTTAATTTAAATTAGTTTAGTTTAGTTAAACTTAATTTTATTGAAGTTAGGTAATTAAATTAGTTTCGCTTAATCTAGTATAAACTAGTTTACTTTAATTTAATTGAGTTTAATTTAATTTAAATTAGTTTAGTTTAGTTAAACTTAATTTTATTGAAGTTAGGTAATTAAGTTAGTTTCGCTTAATCTAGTATAAACTAGTTTAGTTTAATTTAATTGAGTTTAATTTAATTTAAATTAGTTTAGTTTAGTTAAACTTAATTTAGGTTAGTTTAATTTAATAAAATTTTGTAATTATAATTAAGTTAGGTAATTTAATAATTTTATTGAAGTTAGGTAATTAAGTTAGTTTAGCTTAATCTAGTATAAACTAGTTTAGTTTAATTTAATTTAGTTTATTTTGATTGAGTTTAATTTAATTTTGTTTTAATTTAGTTAATTTTAGTTTTAATTTAATTTAACAGATAATTTTTTAAATTTTAGTATGGCTCCAAAGCAACGCAATATTGGATGGGAACATGGTACCCCTGTTGGCGGAAGTAGAAAACTTGTGAAGTGTAATTATTGTGGGAAATAAGTTCATGGTGATATCATTAGATTAAAGCAACATATAGCACATATACCCGGTCAGGTGGAAGGATACTTGTGAGTATCAAAAGAGGTATCTCAAATATTGAGACGATATTTTTCTGAAGGTAGCAAAGAAAGAGCGGTCATAAATTTAAGAAAGAGCGACTAATGAGATCTTTAAGTGAGGAAGATTTTTATGATGTGACCGATGAAGATTCTGATAATGAAATTGAAGAAGTTGGTAGTTTAGAAGGAGTTGAAAGAAGACAAGTAAAACGAGTTATGAAAAAAAGTCGTGAAATGGCTTGGAGTTCGGCAGGAGTTGATATATGTGGCAGTAGGTCGCAGCCTTCAGGATCAGGGATTAACTGCGGATTGCGTCGGAGTATGACTATGAGAGAAGCTGAAATTCCAGCTCGTGGTATTGATCCTTACATGTTCCCGATAAAACAGAAATCAATCAAAAGTATGTTCTCAACTGAGAATATTAAAAAGGTTAAAAAATTTATGGCGAAATTCTTTCACTACAATGCAATACCATTCAATGCAGCTGATAGTGGTCCTTACTATCAAGCCATGATTAATACTATTGCGGAGGCTGACCCAAGTGTAAAAGGCCCTATAGGGTACTAGATTGGCAATCTATATTTAGAGGAGGAAATGAAAGAAATTGAAGTATATATTACTTCAATAAAAACAAAATGGTCGCAGTATGGTTGCACGATCATGTGTGATGGTTGAAGTTCTCGGAATAGAAAGCCTATTGTTAATTTCATGATTTATTGTGATAGAAGCATGATCTATCATACTTCTGTTGATACTACTAATATCTCGAAGACTGCTGATTATATATTCTCGCTAATGGATAAAGTTGTTGATGAAGTTGGTGAAGAAAATATCGTGCAGGTTGTAACAGACAATGAGGTAAGTTTCAGAGCAGCTGGTTACATCTTGATGGAGAAGAGAAAACATTTGTTTTGGTCTCCCTGTGCAGCACATTGCATTGATTTGATGCTTGAAGATATTGGCTCTGTGAAATCAGTCAAGGAGACATTAGATGATGCTAAGATGATTACGTCATTCATTTACAATAGCCTCAAAGTGGTGAATTTAATGAAGCTATTTACCAGAGATAGAGATTTGTTGAGATCAGGTATAACACGATTTGCCATCGAGTTTATTTCTATTGAAAGCCTTATTCGCTATGAGCAAGATTTGAAAAGAATGTGTATGACTACAGAATGGCGTGAATTCAACAAGGAAAGGAGTAGAAGAAGTGTGCGAGATAATGTTTCTAATCTCATTCTGACTGACCGATTTTGGAAGAAGGCAAGAGAGGTCCAAAACATTATGGATCCTCTTGTTAGAGTCTTGAAGATAGTGGACCAGGACAAGAAACCTACACTATCTATTATATATGAAGCTATGGATAGAGCAAAATTGGCTATAAAGGCATCAAATAAGAACTGGAAGAAGTACTGTGATATTATTGATAGAAGATGGGAGGGACAATTGCATAGAGACTTGCATGCTGCTGGTAATTCATTTGCCTAGAAATTATCTTTGTTGACTAGAAATTGAAACTGTCATATCATAACAATCATGTGCTTACATTATTGCAGCATATTTTTTAAATCCAGCACTCTAATATTCAAAATTTTTTCTACACATCCAGAAGTGAGAAATGGATTAAAGGAGGTCATTAAAAGATTGGAGCCAGATTTGAATAAACAAGGAAGAGCTATTAATGAGGTAATAATAATTTATTTATTTCATCGATATAATGTTATGCAAATATTAACACTTGTAATGTGTATTCTCAGAGATAAAATTATTTGTGGATGGAGTTGGAGAATTTGGAAGCTCACTGACTAGAAGAGCAGTGCAACAATCTCTTCCAGCTGATTGTGGATTAATTATGGCGAAGAAGCTCCCAATCTGCAGAAAATTGCCATCAAAGTTTTAAGCCAAACATGTTCTTCATCGGGTTGTGAAAGAAATTAGAGCACGTGGTCGCTCATTCATACAAAATTGCGCAAAGGGTTGGCAATGAACAAGTTACATAAACTAGCATTTGTGCATTACAATATGCGGTTGCGAGTAAGAAACTTGACATGCAAAAGCGACACTGATGATTATTATAACCCAATTGATCTGAACAATATTTTCAATGATGGTGATATTTTGGATGAGTGGATTCGTGAGGGAGAACAACCGATGTTACCATCAGATGACTTAGGTTGGTTGGATGAAGGTATTCGTCGTAGTGACGAAAGTGGCGGTGATGGCGGTGATGACGACGACGACGGTGACGACGATGGTGATGATGGCAGTGATGACGGCGGTGATGACGACGATTATAGAGGTGATGACAGTAATGATGAAGAGACTCATAGTGTTAGTAGAAGCCAACGAGGTGGTGCTGTAACATGGGATTCAGAATATTATGCCACACAAGATCCAGACCATGGAGCCCGAGCAGGGATTTCGCAACAGCGTAGGCATTTGGATTGGTTGGTCGATTTTAGTTCTAGCGATGATTATTCGAGTGGACATGATAACTACTCACATGGTCTAGTCTTGAAGGCTATTTACAGGGGTTGGGTTTAACATCTGGCTAATATTCTGGCGCTGATTATTCTAGCACTGGTGAATATTCTACTAGCAGAACTGAATATTGAGGTTTTGGGTATTATTACCATGGAGCTGATATTGCACAACTCCTATCGCCATATTACTCTGATAGTGGATCCTCTGGCCAATCATCTCAGCCTACAGAATCTCACCCACAAACATATTATTATCCTTATGAAAATTATATACCTGATTTCTATACTTATCGCGGGGATGATGATGATGATTTTGTGCCTCCTCGTAATTCAATATGGAAATGACTATATTAGAAGGTACTTATGAATTATTTTGTGCAATTTACTATATTATGCATGTATTTTGATATCTTTCTACTGACGACGCTTATATTATACTTTCACGTTATGTTTTGAGTGTTAGGTGATATGTTTTGAATATGTGATACATGAATTTTGATGTTTACATTTTTTTAGATTTGTCATGATTTTTTCATAATTTTTTTGACGTTCTATGTAGCGTTTTGCGCGTATCGTCCGAGCCCGATTCGAATCGCCGAGACCGATCCGTCTCGGTGCCGGCCGAGTCGGCGGCCGAGACTTTGAACCATGGGACAATTGGCACCAACATATTTAAGACAATAGATCTGTCAAGGAGTATGTTGAGAAATTTGATGAATTCCTCATCAGATGCAGTACCCTCTATAAGAAAGTTGAAGCTCAAATTCTTTCTAGATTTAGAGCCGGTCTTAGGAATGATCTACGAATTGAACTGTTGGTTAGAGGAGTCAACGAGTTAGAGGCAGCGTATGCGTTAGTCTAAGATTTAGATTCTGCTAGGACCACTCACACTTCCAAGAGTCATGATTATAAGGCCTCAACGTCTAGACCTTCCCCATCTTCTCAACCCAATAGGTCTAATATTCAAACCTCCTCACTTAGGGATGACATCAAGGCAAGAATCTTGAGCGGGACAACAGAAACAAGGGTCATGAATTCTCAAAAATTAGTTTTACAACCAAGTGCTATAAATGTCAAGGTTATGACCACTTAGCCTCCAGTTGCCTTAGTCTCGTCAGAATTACTATTATAGATGGAACACCCACCTAAGCTACTGAATCAAACTCTGATGTGTACATCTTTAAGGGAGAAAGATTCTGAAACTGATGAAAATCCCATAAGTGATGATGTTGGTCTCAATTGTATTAATCAAACACCATCAACTCACTTGTCTGTTGTTAGATGTGTCCCTTTCTAACAAGCTGAAAAGGATGATTGGAGAAAAAGTGTCAACTTCCACACGTTCACCAAAATGAGAAATAAGAGTTGTAAGGTGATTGTAGACAGTAGAAGCTGTATCAATGTAATATCGTCTGTCTCTTGAAAAGCTTGGATTAGAGGTTGTATCCCATCCTTACCATTCAAAGTGTCATGGATTGACTCCGCGACACTTGAGGTCAAATAATGATGTTTTATTCTAGTCAACTTCAATTATTATCAAGATAATATCTGGTATGATGTGATCACCATGAATGTGGGTCAAGTCATATTAGGTAGATCATGTTGTTCGATAAAAATGTCACCATTACGGTCAATCTAATATGTGTCAATTTGAACATGAGAATAAGCAGATCAAGCTATTATACTTGAGACCCAAAACTGGATAACCCAAACTGACATTCACCTTGGCGTTGCTGCCAACTTCACCTTCCCCACCTCCCATTGCTACTGCTTCTCCCTTGCCTCTCACTAGTCATGCATATCCTGCTCGTAAATTGCTTCTTCCCTTATTGCCGACACCAATGTTCAAAATAACGATAACGTAACGATAACGTTTTTCTTCTGTTATGTTAACATAGGTTATAACGTAACGCATAACGTAGGTTACGTGATTTAATATTTATTTAATAAAAATAAATATATATACTATATTAAAAAATTATAAATAGAAAAATAATTAAAAAAATCAAAAAAATTAAAACAATATATACCACATTTAGCAAGTCTCACAAATTTTTTAGCAAGTATCACAATAATTTTTCACATTTACAAGTTATAATTCATAATTTCATTTGCACCAACAATAATATGATTTGCATATTTCATTATAATTCATAATTTTTATCATGCTATTCACAATTTTTTATCATGCTATTCATAATTTTTCACATTTACGAGTTATAATTCATAATTCCATCTACACAAACAATATGATCCGCATATTTCATTATAATTCATAATTTTTATCATGCTATTCAATCTACACAAAGATTCATAATTCAATCACAATTCATAATTTCTTAGTCACACTATTCATTATAATTCATAATTCAATTTATAATATCTATTTAATTGTCCCCCCGTGTCCTTCACTCTCTCTGATATTTTACCCCTGATCTCTCTGCTGTCTCCTCATCACTCTCTCTACTCTCTCTCTCTCTCCCCCCTCCCGATCTTTCTCTCTCGGCTCTCTCTCGATCGGCTCTCTCCCCTTTAGGAGAGAAAGCAGAGCTCTCTCTCTCTCTCGATCTCTCTCTGCTCTCTCCCTTAGGAGAGAAAGCAGATAGAGATCGAGAAAGCAGAGAGATCAGGAGGGAGAGATCCGGGAGGGAGACTAGAGAGAAAGAAGAGAGAGCTTACATGTGCTTGGAGACGGAGAACCGCCACTTGCAGACGACGCCAGCAAGAACCAACACGACGGAGAACCACCACTTGCAGACGACGCCAGAAAGAACCAACACGACGGAGAACCACCAGAGGTAGTTCTTCTTTTGTTGTCAACCAGAGAGAAGTATGTCTTCTTCTTTCTTCTCGGTGCCGAACGAGGAGACGACGACGAGGTTGCAGAGAGGACGACGACCGAGCGAATTTGTGGGGATTTTTTTTGTCATAGACCGGGGAAAAAGTCGATTTGCACCATAACGTAGGTTACGGTGTGTTGCGTTAATAACGTAACGTAAGTAAGTTACGGGCAAAATAGCCATAGTTATCAAACATTGTGTTTTTTAGACATGTTACATGACAATGGTCGACGTTACGTTATATAACGAGTCATAACGGGTTACATAACGAGTTTTTTAAAACACTGGCCGACACTTCCACTATAGAGCATTCGAGTCTGCAGACTCTGCGCCTGCATTTGCATCACACAAATACATGCACACAGTTCACAAAGAGATCAGTGATGGAAATAAATGGAGCAATGTAAAGCTTACTGTTGGCCCAAAGGCTTTCCACTCTAGTTTTGATGATGACTAACTCATGTAGTTATGTGTACTAATAATCTTGTGTTTTAGTCTCAGATCATTAATCAAGATATTAGTTGGTGTTTAGCTTCAACAAGATGATTTGGAAGCTTGCACATGTTGTTTCAAGAGCCCGCGCATCAAAGATGATATATTGCAATTGCTCGGTGAATCAAAGGAGTTTTTGGATCGAGTCAACTTGGAGATTGCGCTCTACAAGAAGACTTAGGTATCCATACTTTTAGTTTGGGTTTAGATCCTAATTGTAAAGATTAGAATAGTATGATAAGCTCAAGTTCACAAACACACACCTTTCATGTTTTGATTTTCGGTTTTAGGTTTAACCGATCTTGGTTTTCATGAATAGATTTTTTATCAAAACAAGTTTACATGGTTTATGTATATTAGATTTGTTCTATATACATGCATGCTTCAATTGTTTAAACAAACTTTGTTTGATAATCTATTCCATGTGTTTTATGTTTTGGTATTTACAACAAAACATATTTTTGGACTTAATGACAAAAATCATGATATATATATGTTTCTTGTATATTGAATTTCTATTCATATACAATATGCTTCAAAGTGTTTAAATATCATATTTTTGTATCATGGATGAGTTTTAGACAATGTGTATTTTCTATTCAAAATACAAGGTTTCAGAAATACGGTTTTTGGTTTTTGGCAAAATTTCTATGACACAAAAATAGTCAAATATGTTTGAAATTTGTGTTAGGATTTTTAACACAAGTTTGTATTTCAATATAAAATGATAAAACTATTTTTGTGGAATTTTAGAGATTTTGTGGGATTTATTGGAATATTTTTACCTCTGTTTTTCTGACCCATTTATAGGCTGACAGGCCTGGTCGGTCGACCGAAGCGGTCGACCGCACCAAGGGCCGGTCGACCGGTTCGGTCGACCGACGTGCACAGACCTGTGCACGTCTGCAGCCCAATGGGCCGGTCGACCGAAGCGGTCGACCGACGGAGAGCTGTTTGCTCTCAGGAATTTTCGGTCGACCGGACCGGTCGACCGGCAGCTGTAACGTTCGAAAATTCGAACGTTGGGCGGTCGACCGGGCCGGTCGACCGGAAGGCTATTTCTGGCAAAAATTCTGTAAACGGCTAGTTTTCTAAATTGCCTATAAATACTCCATTTGAGAGAGTTTTTCTCTAAGAATTTTTGGGCTAAAATTTTCTATCTCTCTGGTGTTTTTGCTGCAATCAAAATAGGTTTTTGGATTCAAATTAAACAATCTTTTTGGTGTTTTCATTAGGGTTTGAAAAATCAAAGAAAAGGGTTTTGGGAAAAGCTTTTGAATTGAACTTCTCTATCTTGGTTTCATTTATTTCCCAAAGATTTTCTTTGAGTTGCTGGTTTCAAATCCCTTGGTTTTCTCCACACTTGAGCTATAATCTACTATCTATATCTATAGGATATTTGTGTGGGAAGAAGAAGTTGTTTGTGGTTGTTGTTGTGACCACCAAGTTGTAACCCAATCTTTTCTTAGCTTTGTGCTTTGGGTTGTATCCCTCTAGTTGAGAGGTGATCCTTGTATTGGTTGGTGATTGGGAGTTTGTTGTATTGGTTTGGTATTTGCCTCAAGGAGGAGGTTGTATTGGTTGACTTGGATTTGTGCCTCAAGGAGGAGGTTGTAAAGAGAGGAGTTGGGTACTCTTTGTAAAGGGTCCTAGGTGGACGAGCTAGTGGAAATCCTTCGTGTGTCGAAGGCGGGGATGTAGAGCTGGGTGCTCGAACCTCGATAACATATCCTTGTGTTTGCGCTTGATCCATTGGCTCTCTATCTACTCTCTCTTTACTTTGTGCCTTGCATTTACTTACATTGCTTATTCATATTTGCTTGGCTTGGTTGTGTGCATCACTTGTTGATAGCACTTGAGTGTAATTTGCATTAAGTTTTTAAATTCCGCATTTAGTTCATAGATTAGCATTGTCACCTATTCACCCCCCTCTAGGTGACTTTTCAATTGGTATCAGAGCTAGCGCTCCTGATATTTAGGTTTAACCACCT
The DNA here is from genome assembly GCA_038442645.1 of Agave tequilana. Classification (NCBI taxonomy): domain Eukaryota; kingdom Viridiplantae; phylum Streptophyta; class Magnoliopsida; order Asparagales; family Asparagaceae; genus Agave; species Agave tequilana. The sequence goes on along the minus strand of JAVJIF010015292.1, from coordinate 41,361 downwards.
AGGAGTTAAGATCTTGGTTTGCTAATCTTCATTTACATTATCATTTGCACACATTAGTTTGCACTCATGGCTAGCCCTCCTATGTTTGACCATTTTAGACTTGATGCTTGGAAGGTGGACATGACTAGGCATTAAAAACTCTAAGTCATTTAGTTTATCAAGCCATCACTATAGAAACCCTCCCTAATAGTAGCAAGCATAAGAAGGCCAATGCACTTGCACTTAAAACACTTAGAGCATCTTTTGATAATAATCTTTTACTTGTTTTTGATAGCTTTGATTCGGCTTTTGCAGTTTGGAGCGTCTTGACATCTCCGGAGCTTCCAAGGATCATCAACAATATGAGGAGATCTAGGAGAGATGTATCCGAAGAGCCTTGTTTCATGGCATATGGGAATGACTCCCATGAGGTACAATCGGACTCTCAAATACATGATAGCTCTAACTCTTATTGCCATGGATGTTTTGAGGTTCAAAATTTAAATTTTGAACTTGCTTCTAAGCTTGAAAAATTCTTAGTAAAACATAACTCCTTGAAAGAAAAAATTTTGATTTACAAAAAGAAATGAAGGATTTATGCTCTACTTTTGAAACCGTTTTGCAAGAGAAAGAAGAGATTACTAGTGAATGTGATTCACTTAGATCTCAACTAGACATTGCCTTAAAAGAAATTGAAGTTTTAAAAGGCAAAAATGATTGTGATGATATTTTGGAGCACAATGAGATTTTATCCTCAAGATTGGATTGTGTTTTCAAAGAAAACCTTACTTTGAAAAATAAAATTGATTCTATTACTAAAGAATTGAATTTGGTTTTGTCTAAAAATGAATCTTTGCAAAATGATATTGATTTGCATGTTTGCCATGCTAGCATTGCTTCTACCTCTAGCACTTCTATTGCATGCTCTACTTTATCTTCTAGCATAGAAAATGATATAAATATTTTGAAGAAAAGTGTTGATTGTTTGGGCTCCACTTTGAGCCAATGTGCTTTAAACCACACTCGTTTGGAATCCTTGGTTCGCAAGAAACAAGTTCCAACTATGCATGCACACCCAACACGGCATACACATGCTCATCACGGACACAATCATAACACGTATGCTCATGTGTACACTTGTACACATTGTGGTCGAAAAGGCCACCTTGCTAGATTTTGCTATGATAGATTACATATTGAAAATTTAGCAACTAATCTTGTTTGGGTTAGGAGAGATACTAACCCCCGTGGACCCACAAGAAAATGGGTACCAAGATCCACCACTTTGATGTTTGATGTAGGTGGAGGCTCTCGCATAACGTGAGAGTTTTGGTGCCTTGAGGTGGATGCGTTCTAAGCCTAAAAGAGAATCATTTGGATGCTTCACACTCAAGGAGATTAGGTGGAGAGGACCACCATTGGTTTGGGGAACTAGAGAAGGATCTTCATTGGTTTTGGTATCATTCTCTAACTCCCATTTTATTTGCATGCTTTACATGTTCATCTTTTAGCATGATATGTTTTGTAATTCATTATGCCTATGCCATGCTTATTAGAATAGTGTTATACATGTTTAGTTACTTGAGCACCCATGTTTAATATGGATCTTATTTTGTGTTTCTCACCTTGTTTAGAACTAACATGTATGCCCTAGATCTAATGCACATGCATATGCATTATGACCATTTGGATGTTTATGATTATATGATGTTTTTGTTTTAATGATTCGTGTTTTTGATTATCATGATCATATTGATTGTTGACCCGTTTTATGCTTCATGTTTTGACTACTTGCTTGAATGATAGTTTTCATTAAGACTAGGATTTATACTTGTACAACTAGTGAACTACAAATAGACCTTTATATATGTTTGTGCTTAAACGCTCATTTGTATTCACTTGATGTACTAGTATAATCTAGTTTTGATGATTCATGCATTTGACCTGTATTCACATGTTTTGATTGACTTCATGTATATGTCTATTTTGTCCAAACTATCATTTATACATGTACATCTTGAGCCACGTGCCTTCATGCATACTATTTTGTGGACTCTTTATGTTTGGGATATGTATGTATACTTTAGTTTGTACATGACATACATATGCCTTGAAGTTAAGATCATTTGGATAAATTTCATGTTTTTATGTGATTTCCCATTTATGATGAAAATCTTATTTTAAGATGATTTTTCAATTAATATCATGGACTTCAATAAGTGATTTTTCAAATTTTCAATTGGTGATTTCACATCCTAGATGAACTTTCATGGATTTCATGATTCATTTATGTTTCATATCTTGATGATTTCCATATTGAGCCTAATTGTCAATTTTCATGATGATATGTTTCTCACAACACTTGTACACTCACCTTTTGATGTTTTCTCATGACTTGATTTTCATGAGTATTATTGGTGCCATATAGATTTTTGAGTGTTTAGTGATCATGTGATTTCCATGTTTTATGAAAAATCCTTTATTTTATCTTGAAGAATTTCGTACTAATTGACTTACATAACTAGTTGTGATATTCTTCATGAGGTAGTGATTTTCAAACATACTATATTGTTTAAATCTATTTTGAAAACCCCTACCATCAATGGGCGGTTGGAAGGGAGATCATGTTCATGTATGCTTTATAATGAAAATCTTTTTTATCTTGAACCATGATTGGGTGGTAGCTGATATGAGTTATACACTTGACCTTACTTTTGTTATTTCAATTGGTATCACTGAGTTCTTTCAATTGGTATCAATATGACATATTTTTATATACTCATATGTGTTTGCTTTGTGTATGTATGTTTGCACCTCATATAGTATCAATTTCAATTGATATCTAATCTTTTACATACATAGAAGTTTCCTTTGTGCCTATCATATTCATATATTTTAAAGCACAAATCTTGATTTTGCATAGCTTGATTTTAAATGACTATATTGTTTCAATTGATGAAGTTTTTCAATTGGTATCTTAATACAAGCTTATGCATAAGTTTCTTTGGTATTTCATAAAGGGGGAGAAAATTCGTATTTTGTATTTCAATAAGTATTTGTTTTGCTTTCCACTCCCTAACTTTATGATGAAAATGATTGGAAAATTTACATTGTTGTGTAATTGGTATCAAGAAGCCATTTGTGTAAAAATTTCTTCTATTGGTATCTAGAGGCTATTTGTTTACTTAAATTTGTATCAATTTGTCTTATAGTTTACATTACATGTTTTCATTGTGATATAAAATGATTATTCTTGTTTCAATGCCTTATATAATGTGGTATTGGCATTCCTCAATTTATTGATTATCTCAATTGATATCAAGAACTTGTTTTATATATCTAAAGTTTTAGCTATGTTTGATTTGTTTTTTTTTGGTATCAAGAGATTTAGCAATTTTATGTTTTATCCCTTCGTTGATTTTAGGGGGAGAAATATTTGCCTTCATTATGTTTGTTTTACCCCTTTGTTGATGAGTGACAAAAAGGGGGAGAGGAATTTGTAGTTTATATGCATGGTTGATTTATGCATATGTTTTTGTTTTGTTTTGGTATGTTTTATTATGTGTTTGAGAACATTCATGCATACCTTATATGTTTTGCATGAGTTAAGGGGAGTTAAGGGGGAGCCTCTTTGAAGCTTTACTTTAATCCATGCATATATAACTCCATGAGTTTTGTCATCATCAAAAAGGGGGAGATTGTTGGCCCAAAGGCTTTCCACTCTAGTTTTGATGATGACTAACTCATGTAGTTATGTGTATTAATAATCTTGTGTTTTAGTCTCAGATCATTAATCAAGATATTAGTTGGTGTTTAGCTTCAACAAGATGATTTGGAAGCTTGCACATGTTGTTTCAAGAGCCCGCGCATCAAAGATGATATATTGCAATTGCTCGGTGAATCAAAGGAGTTTTTGGATCGAGTCAACTTGGAGATTGCGCTCTACAAGAAGACTTAGGTATCCATACTTTTAGTTTGGGTTTAGATCCTAATTGTAAAGATTAGAATAGTATGATAAGCTCAAGTTAACAACACACACCTTTCATGTTTTGATTTTCGGTTTTAGGTTTAACCGATCTTGGTTTTCATGAATAGATTTTTATCAAAACAAGTTTACATGGTTTATGTATATTAGATTTGTTCTATATACATGCATGCTTCAATTGTTTAAACAAACTTTGTTGATAATCTATTCCATGTGTTTTATGTTTTGGTATTTACAACAAAACATATTTTTGGACTTAATGACAAAAATCATGATATATATATGTTTCTTGTATATTGAATTTCTATTCATATACAATATGCTTCAAAGTGTTTAAATATCATATTTTTGTATCATGGATGAGTTTTAGACAATGTGTATTTTCTATTCAAAATACAAGGTTTCAGAAAATACGGTTTTTGGTTTTGGCAAAATTTCTATGACACAAAAATAGTCAAATATGTTTGAAATTTGTGTTAGGATTTTTAACACAAGTTTGTATTTCAATATAAAATGATAAAACTATTTTTGTGGAATTTTAGAGATTTTGTGGGATTTATTGGAATATTTTACCTCTGTTTTTCTGACCCATTTATAGGCTGACAGGCCTGGTCGGTCGACCGAAGCGGTCGACCGCACCAAGGGCCGGTCGACGGTTCGGTCGACCGACGTGCACAGACCTGTGCACGTCTGCAGCCCAATGGGCCGGTCGACCGAAGCGGTCGACCGACGGAGAGCTGTTTGCTCTCAGGAATTTTCGGTCGACCGGACCGGTCGACCGGCAGCTGTAACGTTCGAAAATTCGAACGTTGGGCGGTCGACCGGGCCGGTCGACCGGAAGGCTATTTCTGGCAAAAATTCTGTAAACGGCTAGTTTCTAAATTGCCTATAAATACTCCATTTGAGAGAGTTTTTCTCTAAGAATTTTTGGGCTAAAATTTTCTATCTCTCTGGTGTTTTTGCTGCAATCAAAATAGGTTTTGGATTCAAATTAAACAATCTTTTTGGTGTTTTCATTAGGGTTTGAAAAATCAAAGAAAAGGGTTTTGGGAAAAGCTTTTGAATTGAACTTCTCTATCTTGGTTTCATTTATTTCCCAAGATTTTCTTTGAGTTGCTGGTTTCAAATCCCTTGGTTTTCTCCACACTTGAGCTATAATCTACTATCTATATCTATAGGATATTTGTGTGGGAAGAAGAAGTTGTTTGTGGTTGTTGTTGTGACCACCAAGTTGTAACCCAATCTTTTCTTAGCTTTGTGCTTTGGGTTGTATCCCTCTAGTTGAGAGGTGATCCTTGTATTGGTTGGTGATTGGGAGTTTGTTGTATTGGTTTGGTATTTGCCTCAAGGAGGAGGTTGTATTGGTTGACTTGGATTTGTGCCTCAAGGAGGAGGTTGTAAAGAGAGGAGTTGGGTACTCTTTGTAAAGGGTCCTAGGTGGACGAGCTAGTGGAAATCCTTCGTGTGTCGAAGGCGGGGATGTAGAGCTGGGTGCTCGAACCTCGATAACATATCCTTGTGTTTGCGCTTGATCCATTGGCTCTCTCTCTACTCTCTCTTTACTTTGTGCCTTGCATTTACTTACATTGCTTATTCATATTTGCTTGGCTTGGTTGTGTGCATCACTTGTTGATAGCACTTGAGTGTAATTTGCATTAAGTTTTTAAATTCCGCATTTAGTTCATAGATTAGCATTGTCACCTATTCACCCCCTCTAGGTGACTTTTCACTTACTTTACGAACTAAAAGTAGAAAATATTTAAAACTTTTAATGTAGCGATTATGTGATGATTTAGATTTATCTGAAACAGTCTCTTTCGGGAACTGTTAAAATGTTGCATGTCTGTAGTGCTGAACTTTTCAAGATCTTAAATAAGCTGAACTGTAATACCTATGTTATAGATCTTTCTTGAGATTATGGCATTAGTTGTACTTTCAATGTTAATGATCTAGTGGACTACAAGGGTTATGATTGTAGCCCATTGATTGTTGAGCCCTCCCCTAAGCCATTTTCTGAGAGATCCCCAACTGTCCTACTCCCAAGTAATCTTCCTATTATAGCAGAAAAGGTTGTTAAAGTTTTTGAGAATGAGACTATCGCCATCGTAACTGGTGGAACTCACAGGTATATGGACCGCTGTAAAGGTAAAGCACGGACTATTGATTCACAGCTAGATCGATGTGATTTGCAGCGGACTGATCCAGTAGAGCAGGGGAGCACTATTCCACCTGACTCGACAGGGTCGAGTTTTCTCCAACCCCGGGAGAATGATGCAGGATATAGCCGTGGCACGTCACCCGACGAAGATGAAGCCGCGATGCCCGTTTGATTTGAGCAGCAAAAGAATTTTCATGTATTTTTTTCTTTATTTTAGTTTTATTTAATAGTTGTATTTTTTCTTTATTTTTAGTACCACATCGGTTGTGGTTTGGAACTCAGTTTTGTAAAGTCTATTTAAAGACTCTTGGATTAGTTGGATGATAATAAAGAATTTTGAAATCAAGTTTGTTATGAGAGATTGTGTTTATCTCAATTTGTTTAGGGTTAAATCCTAATTATATTCTAATCCCAGCTTGTTGCCTTCTCTCTCTGTTTCCTCTACTCTCAGTTGCCACCTACAGTACCCTCTCTTTCTCAATCTCTCCTCTTCCCACAACAAACAAACATCACAAACAAATAAATCCCTTCTCTTTCATTCTTGCCCAACAACCCATAAAAAAAAACTCATCTCCTTGCAACCAGGCAACTAACATCTCCCTTTTCTCTTTGCTTTCCCCTCCTCGGCAACACTTCGACGACAGATCATGATCGACATTGACCTGCCGCGAAGCCTCCGCGACCACCATCGCCTCTTCGCCTTCTTCCCCTTCGCTTCTCCATCGTGCAATCCACGACCGCGACCTTCTTTCAAGTCCCGAGCTTGTATCCTTCATCACTTGCAAGCAATCAAGAAGAAGAAGGCAAGGAAACAAATTAGTTGGGTTACAAAGTAGTTTTCAGCAACAAGAAAGAAGAAGAAGAAAAAGATCAGTTCGGGTTCGAATCTAAACCCAAACCCGCGTCCACAACCAATTAAAGTAAAGGAGTTATTGGATTTAAGTAACAGACCCTAATCCAATATTTACTACAGTGAATTAGACCCGTGTGCTACAGTAACGGGTTTAGAATGCAAATATACCCGTTAAGGATCAGGTTTCGTTTTTAGGCTGCAACTCTCGCATCCGGGCTTCGATTCAGGCGAATATTACGATCGTGACGACGAGCTCTACGCATCGGTACCCACTACAGGTCGCTGAGATCCCTGTGATTCTCAGTAGGTAATTTTCTTTAACACTGTCTATTTATTTGTGGGTTAGATAACCATCTCCATTATTCTATCAATTATATATGCTGCCACAAATAGTGAGATTGTGAGATTATATTATCCTGTGTTTGCTGATTATATATACGGCTGTTTGTTTCACCGTAAAAGGCGTCAAAGTCTGTAATTCGTAAATGACTTATAACCCAATTACAACTACGGCGTTTGTTTGGACCGTAATTTGTAAAAGACTTACGCAACCCAACTACCAATCACTTGCAACCCAATTATCACTCACTTACAATCCGGTTACAGTTAATTTTGTGGTCATGCAAATTTGTATTATTTTTTATATTAATATTAATTTTTTTAATATTTAACATTTTTAATATTTATTTGCAATATTAAAACTTTTTAAATCACCAAATAGTTAATTTTGTGGCCAATTTTTTCACTTACAACTTACACATTACGACAGCCAAGCACCGTAAAATGCAATACACTTTCCCACTTACAACTTTAAATTACCAACCAAATACCGTAAAACTTACACGCATGTAACTCATTTACAACTGTAAAAGACTTTACCAATTACGATAACCAAACAGACCCTATATTGAATGTACAAGTTTTGCCATCGAAACTGAGTAGTTGCATTATTTTATTTAAGATTTAGAACGATATCATTACAACTGCAATATTTTCTTAAAATCCATCTGTCTCATTATTTGTTTAACTATTTTCCTATAAAAGATCGTTTGTTAGTGAAACGTAGCAAAGTTTTGCTTTATCACTGATTTCTGACGCACACAATCACGTTTCACATCAGATGGTCTATTGTTGCCGCAAAGGTAACAATTCAGATTGTAAGATTTAGAGCCTGTTTGTTTCGTTGCAAAACGTCGCAAATCGTAAGTCATAAAATGAGAATGGAAAAAGTAAACTGTTGCAGAGAAAATATATTGTGTTTTACGGTGTTTGGTTGATAAAGTGAAGTGTAAATGGAAAAGTATATTGTGTTTTACGGTGTTTGATTGATAAAGTGAAAGTGTAAATAGTAAAGTATATTGTGTTTTACGGTGTTTGGTTGGTAATGTAAAAGTGTAAGTGGAAAAGTTGACTACAAAATTAACTGTAGCAGTGATTTAAATATTATAAATACTATTAAATTAAATCTACTATTGCAAATTAAATTGTATTAATAAATTTGAGATAAAAAATTAATAATCTTAATATTTTATTTATAATAGTAATATTAATAAAATATTAGTATAAATAGTAAAATATTACTAAAATATTAACTAAATAAATAATATAAAATTTTAAGAAAATCTAAAGAACATTAATAAAATTTTAAGAATACTAATAAAATATAAATATTAAAAAATCTTACAAAAATAATAAAATATAGTTATAATATTATAATATTAAAAATACTTGAAAATTACTATAATATAAATTTTATTATAATATTATTGTAATATTATAGAAATATAAAATTAACAAAGTAAATTATAATTATAATTTAATAATAAATTATCATTATAGTATTATTATACTGAATTATTATTGCAATATTAACATAATAAAATATTAATATAATAATAAAATATATTATGATATTAATAAAGTAATTTTTATATTAAAAATAAATAATTAAATATATAGTAAAGTATAATATTGTTATATTAATAAAATATTAACTCTAAATAAAATAATAAAAATGGAATAAGTATTAATAAAATAATAAAGTATTAAATAAAATATTAAATTAAATATTAAATTAAAATAGTAAATATTAAATATTAAAACAATATTAAAAACAATAAAAAAATTAAAGATTAAAAATATAAAATAATTAAATAATTAAATAAGAAATTGAACACTATTTAAAATATTAAATATTTAATAATATTAAATTATATATTGATTATCAAGTAACTGTTTTGAACTGTAAGTGTACTACAAGTGAGAGTTATATGACCACAAAATTAACTGTAGCAACTGCAAGTGGGAAAATATGAGTGTAAAAGTGAGATTTACATGACCACAAATTTAACTGTAGCAACTGCAAGTGGGAAAAGAAGAGTTGCATTTTGCAACTTGTTTTTCAGCGAAACAAACAACGGAAAATGGAAAAGAAGTTTTACGACTTGCGTTTTGCGGCGAAACAAACACGCCCTTAGACAGTTTGTTCGAGTGCCACATGTTTCTCTTCTAATTCTTTAGTTGTCACCATTTTCTTTAAACTAATTTTCAAATAGGGTTTCAAGAGAAAGGGAATCAGCGAAAAACTAGATGATAAGATGATAAATATGCTGTCACTAAGCAAATAAGCTATCAATAATGAAAATAATAAATCTAAGCTACTATATACTGTAGACGGAACACGAATTGAATGCAACATTCATGCAGATTTAAACTACCATAAAGTTCTTTTAAGAAAATTTTAAAATAATGCTCATCCACTAGTTGTCTATTACGTAATATTAAGTGATTTCAAGTTGGATGCTCGTAACTTTCGCTACGCTTGATTTCTTTTACAGTTTCCCAAGGGTTCTGTAAGTAAAATGTTCAAACTCCTTATCTCCTTTCAATGAGTAATTCTTGACTTATTGATGTTGCTGGATAATGGAAGCAGAAATTTCACAACGATAATCTGATGTTTAGGTCAAAATCTGAATCTGTTGATGCTGATATGATCTGATACAGTGGAGTTCATGAATCTGGTTGAAGGAGATGCAGTACTTACGGACAGTGGACACACAAAGCTTCAAGACTTTCCTGCTTGCCCATATTAGTAAGGGAAGTCTTAAAGCTTTTACATCTTCCACAAATCAATTAAGTGATCTGACGAGGAATGCTTTTCTAATCAACTAAGTACTAATACGCTGAAATAGGAGTTCTCAAATCTGAGCAGGGATTCATATATCTACAAATATATAAAAAATTTGGGGTTTCAGGAGGCTACAGAAACCTATTATGCAGAACAAACATTTGATATAGAAATTCAGTGATGAGAAATCTAGATGATCTAGTTCTGTAAGTTTAAGGTTGACAAATAGGATAACTGGGTCTATTGATTGATAAGAAGTTTCTTGATTAAAAGGTTTGCACCGCTGTACTGGTCTAATAAAAAAAAGATTGATCAATATATAAGATTGGCACTAAAAGCTTTAGCTTTCCTAGATATTTTGGTGAAGAAACAACATGGCATGTCATATTATGATTAAAATAACACTTATAGCAAGTTTAATGTCTTCAGATCTGAAAACGGAAAAGAAAGAATTGAATAAAGACTCAAGAGAACACTGAAAATATTTGATAGTCAAGGTCAATGTTATAGTTTTGTAAATTAGAGTGATTTAAAATTAGAGGTTAGGAACAAATTACCGGGATGTTATACAACAAATTACATATGTGGATAAAATAAGAAGGAAAAATCTTAAAAAAGGGATGTCAGGAATTATACATATATTGGATTGGACATGGGTTGAAAGAACTATGGCGGTCTTTCACCTTTCCTTGAAAGTAAACAACAAATACTTTTTCAGACCTATCTAATTTTTATATGAAATAAGAATTCGCTACCTGTGCATGACCTCTTAGTATGACCATATGGTAAGAATTCTCCACAAAGCATATGTATGTATATGTCCCCATTTTATGGGAAGGGAGGGGTAGAAAAAGAAAGAACCAAACTTTGTTGAACACCCCTTTCTCTTAACACAATGTCACGTCTTAGCGACATGTTCACATTGTCTAACGAGTTCAATACAAAGTTTCGGCCTGTTACGGAGTGCCAATTCTTTCTTGAACCACCCCTTGTGGCAATTCAATCTTTACCTTGTCGCCCTTATTGATGTAGGCAATGTCATAAAACCATCTGTAGTCATGATCAAAACAGAAAGTATCATTAGCTGGAGATGCATCATATATCTTCGAACTTGTTCCTTCCAGAAACTTGTATCTAGGCTGGAGATAAGGACCTTTGTGAGACATCACTGATAAAGGGTCGAGAACTAGATGTGACACCTAGCTTGTTGAAGGTATTGCACCAAACAATGATTTTTGGAGAGTTAGATTGGAGAAGAATTATTTCCTTTTTCTATTTACAAAAGTTTGCACTTCTACAAAGGGAAGGCTTAAAGCTTTTTTATGATATTAAACTAGACCTAAACTTATACTTGACCTTTAAGATACTAACCCCTATATAATAGACACCAATCTAGATTTTATATAATATTGAGTGTGTCAGAGATTAGAGAGAAGATGACCTAAACCCTAAATCGGATAGCCATCGTGTGTGTGTGTAGAATGTTTAGATACGGGTACGGGTTTATTATCCAATGCCCATACCCAAATGCAATAAACTACCCAAATACAGTCAACACTTTATAATCTAACACTCTCCCTCAAGCTGAAGCACAGATGTCTATTATGCCCAAATTGTCATAATATATCAAGAAAACTTTTGAAGAAACAATCTTATAAATATATATGCTAATTGTTCTGATGAAAGAGTGGACGAAGTGCAAATCATCTCACTCATCACACAATCCCGCACGAAGTGACAATCCACCATACATGTTTAGTCCATCCATGAAACACTTGATTGTTTGCTAAGTAAATAGGTGTTTGATTGTCACAATGTATGGGTATTGGACTAGTGTCCAGAAAATCAAGTTTTGCTATCAAAGTCTTCAACCACATCAGTTCACAACCTGTGTGTGTCATACATCTATACTCTGCTTCTGTGACCGAGAAACTACATTCTGCTTTTTACTCCAAGTCACAAGATTTTTTCCTCCATAAGTACAATAGCCATGTGTAGATTTTCTGTCTTCTTTGTCTCTTGCATAGCCAGAATCGAAGTATGCTTCGATACGTAGATGTCTATTCTCTTTATACAACCCTTTACTAGGAGAACCTTTAATGTACGTCAAAATTCTCAGTGCTGCCTTTCAGTGAAGCTCTTTGGGCTTGTGCATAATTTGACTCACAAGCCCTACAACAAAGGCAAATCTAGCCTTGTTAACAGTGAGATAAAGGAGCTTACCCATCAGTCTTTCATACTGTGCATTATGCTCAAATAACTCTCCATCCTCAGACCAAAAAGCTGGATCGGTGTCCATAGGAGTACTCGCAGGCTTGCAACCAAGTTGGCCAATCTCCTCTAACAAGTCTAAGCAGACTTCATTTGAGAGAAAATTGCTCCATGTTTGTCGTGCACAATTTCGATCCTAAGAAAGTATTTAGGTTTTCTCATGTTCTTGGTTACAACTGCTATTTGAGATACTCCTTAATTTTCTCAATGCCACCTATTTCACTTCCAGTCAGTGCCACCTATTTCACTTCCAGTCAGCGTAATAGCTTCTGATAAGTTTTGGGATATAGACACTATAGAGGTAAATTTCTGGGGGAATTTATTGAGATTTGTGAGGATACTCCCCCCTTTTGAGGCATTGACATTATCACAACGGTGACTTTGAAAAGGGCTGTTACTTTTTCCCCTTTGACGGAAAATCCGGGCCGTTGCACAAATCCCACCGACCTCAAATAGCGGCAACCATCACATCTTGCATGCCGATGGGACTTACTGCGCGACAGTTTGGCACACAACTCAGAGCATTTAATGCGCAAGATACGTGAAGATCCTCCTGCTACTTGTTGACTTTCTTTCTTTGTCCTGTAGCGGCAACTGAAAGGTCAGCTCGGAAACAAATTTTCCGACTCCTTTTCTTCATCCTGTAGTGGCAACTGGAAAGTCCACTCGGGAAACTTAGCCCATTCGCTCCTTATCGAGCAGCAGTAACAGAGAAGGCCTCTCGGAAAGTTGGGTCCTCTATCTCCTCAGCTTGCAGCGACAGGAAGAGCTACTCGGAAAGTGGGTTCATTCTCTCCTTCCCGACCAGAGACTTCAAGAAGAAGTGATGAAGGGGGCATATGTAGTGGTCAAAATTATGACCCCCTGCGAGATTGCGACACTGGCAAGTCTCGCGAATTATAAGAGGAGTGCAAATGGGTTTGGATCAATAACCTTGAAGTATTACCATCCATGAAAGATAGTTATCATCATGGTACAATTATTTTTCATGATTTCGAAGATCCTTTCCTGCCGAAGGAGAATGCTCAAGATGACAATTCTAAGTTCTTCGAGTTTATATCACCTACTATCAACATGTGGGTGCAAAGTATTACCCAAGTTATGCCAAATTTCATATCCAATCGTATTTTGGAAGATCTTTTTGAAAGCAAGCCAATGAATTATGAAAGCATGGTGTATGTGTATGGCTGGATGATAGAGGAGCACCAACCAATTGGCATTGATTATTAACGGATCTGAGATGATGATTACATTGAAGATTGGATGACACAACACTACATGGAGTTTAATGAAGATCGTAGAGGTGAATTAAGACTTTGGGATCACACTTTTCCCCAAGCAGAGTTTGCATACAACAATATGGCTCACGGTTCAACTAGATTTTTTTCGTACGCTGAAGTAGTAGATTTTGTGGAGAAATCTAATAAGGACAAAGCAGTATCGAACAAGAAGAGGAGAGAAACTTTCGAAAAGGAAGATATGAAGATAATGTACTTAGGGAGGGAAATAATCTCAATTGAAAGAGTCCCTACCATGCAGTTATATCCAAATTGGAGCTCGAGGACTAGTTCTTTTGAAGAAAGTGGGACTGATGTAGGAAGAGAACCAATACAGCAGGCCAATTTTAAGTCTCAGCTGTCAACAATCAACATCAGCTGTCGACAGCCTAATTTTGCTGTCGACAGATAACATTCGACAGAGATTTCCCGAGAGTGGAGCTACTACAGTTCTGTCGATATGCCTATTCAGCTGTAAACATGTCTGCTGCGTGACAGAGTTTCAGACTTTTGTTTAGGATTCTGTTTTGAGTTCAAAATAGATTTTGATTGAATTTCTCTTTCTTATTTTAAATTGTAAATTTAGATTTCCTAAATAGTTAGGACTCTTTTAATTTTTTCGTTTTCTTTTGGAAATAGGTATAGGTTTCTAGTAGTAGTACTTTTGTAAGCCTATAAATAGGCCCTTGTATTGTTTATTTTGTATTCATTTTTTGTCAACTTTTATCAATAAACTTTTGAGTTTTTTTCTTATATTTGCTCGTGGTTTCGAGTCGTTCTTGCTCGTGGATTCGAGTAGTTACCCCTACCTGGCGATCTCTTCAGGGTTCGTCAGCGCTAGAACGAGATCTAGCCCGCGTCACTCGTCTTCTTCACTTCCTCATCTGTGTCTTCAAAGCTGCGGGATGACCAAGAGTGTTGCGACTTGCAAAGTAGTTGGCTGAACCACAGATTCCATTAATGCCCTCAACTCATGCATGTTGCTTAAGACTTGAAAAATGCTCAAGTGGGCCTCATGAAGGAAGTTAAAGAAAGAAGTTTAAAGAAACAATACAATAAGAGTAGAACCAAAGCATGCTAATTAAAACTAGACTATATGAAGTGGGTCAACCAACTTTTTTTTTATTTTTTATCTTCTTGATTCAGAATGAGAAATCTGCCTCTCCTCAGTCCCTTCTACATATTGCACGTGCATTAGGCACATGTCTACAACTAGTTCTATTTTGACTACATGCATCAAGGATAGAGATGATTACTGCTGCCATCCTACTTGATGTGGGATTGACATATGTATATCTTGGCACTGTGGTGGTTTGTAATAGATGGTGACAGTTTACTTTTTAGAGTTTGTTCATTGATTATAGCCTTCATGAGTACTCATAATAGAATTTGGCATCTTGTAAGGAATTGACATGTTATCTTACAGTTTTTCTCCTTGATATGCACTGCCTTTCTATGTTATAGTTTCTTTTCTTGTATATTTGTGTAAAACTTCCCAAAATAGTGTACTTAGCATGTAAAAGATTAGTTTATTATTAATCTATGTGCATCTCATTATGATATAAAATTCCTAATTTGTTTAATGGTCCATAAAATGTCCATTGTTCAAAACCTGTCATTTAAATGTGGGCAACTACTACGGGCTTTGATGAATATGTAGGTTACATATCTTAGAATTTCGCTGCATATTTTTTTCTTCTTCTGAATTTCGTGTATACTTTACCATTTGTCTAGGCCTATGCTTGTTTTGCTTTGCACAGTACAGAGTATGTGTAGAATAATTGATATGGACAATTATTTCAGTTGGTGTCTTTTGGGTCTGGCCACCACCTGCCCAATCAAGGCAGCAAGCTTAGCTGGCTCCATTTATAAGTTTTAGGGAATATACATTTTACTACTTTAACCTTTCTGCCTGACTCGAGCAAGATTACATTGGTATGTTGTGCATGCTATTCCTATCCTTTTTGTAGCTGTCATGTAGGGGCTGGCCTTCATAAGGGAGTTGGATTTACCCTCGTGATGTGGTATAATATGTTGGGATTTTGTCTTGTTTTTAAGAGGAGATGATGGTCCAAAAAGATCCAATCGAGTTGGAGAAGATGATGGCTTGAAGCAGAAAAAGCTAACCAAGTTGGTGCGGATTAGTCGACTTATAAGTTGTATAAGTCGACTAATGCACAAGACCAGTCGACTAGGGCGATACAGAAGTAGAAACAGAGATGAAGCATTATACAACAGTCGACTGTATTGTTTATAAGTTGAATAATGGCAGGGATTAGTACTAATCATCAAGATAAGTCGATTAATCGATGCATTTCCTAAAGCAGAATCAGTTTTTTTCAGGCTCTGATTTTCTTTTCTGGTGGAGTACGAATAGCATTCAGTTTCTATTCAATGAATATTTGTTTCTAAAGATTAAAAGATGTAGAATTTTTCTAAATCAAGGAGATCAACTCCTAATAGAATTAATCAAGATTCTTCAAGTATCTAATGATCAAGATCATCTCATAATTCAAAGAGGGGTTGTATTGTAAAATCCTATAAATAAAAGTTGTAAACCATCATTATATTTGTCTTGAACAAACAAACAAGGCACAAAAAAGATGTAGAACACTAAGGAAATCAAGAAAGAGAGGAGAAAGGTGAAGGTGTATAGAGATAATGTAATACTCTTATAATTTAGGTTTAGATTAAGGAGGAAGGTGAATACTCTTGTTGCATCAAGAGGAATATTAGATCTCTTTATATCAAGTTTATTAATAAAGCTCTTTCAAGTACTCTCTCCGTGGACGTAGGTCAAGTTTGGGCCGAACTACGTTAAATCCTCGTGTTATTTCTTATTGTTCTTTTGTCTAGGTATTGCTAGTTTGCTTTACAACAGTTTTCCTTTTGCAAGTATCATCATATTGCCAAGTTCTGCAAATGTCGATCCCGGGAGTAACAATTGGTGTCATAGCACCGATTTGTTACAACAATTGGTGTCAGAGCATATCAATTTCGCAATATAATAGTTGGGAAAAGTTTGGAGTAGACTTCTGAATCAGTCTTGACATGTACATCACACTGTGTAATCCCTATGAGAGTGACACGTGTAAGGTAATTAAGTAAAGAATATTATTATTTTCCTGCAATTGGTTGATCCATGTTATGGAATATAGATACTCTGTTGCCTAATGTATGGTTCTACACCTCTTCTTTCGTATGCAGGTGGAGGTGTGAAGTCAATAGACTTGAAACTTGTTCTGGTTAATCAGAACAAATTTAATCTTTGCTTCCACAGAGTGATAAAAAAGCTTAACTTTTTCTAATGTCTTCCATGTTTACTTATAATATGTATATTCCTTGAACTTTTCCTGTTATATGTTGTTTTCCTCTATTGATGTGTTCTTTTTTTTTTTTAATATAATTTACATACATTTCTTTCTTTAATTCTCTTGTTCCCTTTGCCATTGTCCTGTTTCTGCTATATTGCTTCAAAGTTCATTACACGCTGAAATTTAATTTTTGGTATTTTGAATGTACGTCTCTAACAAGTCACACCTAGTTTAATACCCACAAACATGAAATTTGGTTCAAGTCCCTAGTAATAAAGTGAAACTCACCTATTATGTGTTGAAGCTTGTTTGAATCTGAAAAATTATTCCTGCAGAAAGGCTCATATCAGGTTTTTCCTATGCTGCTAGGTGCTTGTATCAAATATCATTTTTGCGAGGTTAATATCAAATCAAACTAATTATTAGGGACTAATATCTGAAATATCCCTATCAGAATTTAGAGGAAAAGATTCGAGAGAGTTGATGATTCCTCCCTCACACTTATTATTTATATGCAATTACAAATACAACTCATAATATGAGTATGACTCTTGATAATTAGAAACTTCTAATAAAATAAAGACTAAAACAAACACTCCTAATAGGAAATTAACTAATCAAGTGTTTAACAATCCCTTTTTCTTTTCTGTGTACATTCTTAAAATATGTTTAATATCAATTTCCTTTTCATAAATTGCATCTATTCTGGTGAATATCTAATCATTTTTTTGATTTGTTTGTGCAACAGATAGAGGAGCTAGGGCGATTAGTTAGCAATCTTGTGGCTGTTGTTCCTGAAGGAATAGTTATGTTTTTCTCTTCATTTGACTACGAGGGGCAGGTCTACGATGCATGGAATGCTTTCGGCATTCTTCCGAGAATTCTCAAGAAGAAATATGTATTTAGAGAACCTAGGAGCAATAATGATGTTGAACACATACTTAAGGAATACAAAGAAACTATTATATCTTCCGGGAGGATTACAAAAGAAGATCCAAAGCCCAATGGTGCTTTACTTTTAGCTGTAGTTGGTGGTAAGATTTCTGAAGGTATAAACTTCAGTGATGGGATGTGCCGTTGTGTTATTATGGTTGGACTCCCTTATCCAAGTCCATCTGATGTAGAATTGATGGAAAGAGTAAAGCATATAGAAGGGCTTGGAGAATCAACCTCATGCAGACCCGGTGAGCCTGCCAATGGCAAATTTTATGTCAATTCTGCAGCTCAGTCTGGATTTGAGATCCTAAGAAGCTGTAAGCGAAGAGGAAAAGAATACTATGACAACTTGTGCATGAAGGCTGTTAACCAATCAATAGGTATGCATATTTAAAAATTAAAGTGTCACAAGCAATTTTTTATATAATGCTTCTATTTCCTTTCAACAAGCTAAGTTTGCTTCCAATTATTTTCGGTACAGGTCGAGCAATTAGGCACGTAAATGACTATGCTGCAGTTTTGTTGGTTGACTCACGTTATGCGTCCAATTTGTCAAATCAGAGTTCCTTGCACCCTACTGACAAGCTCCCTCTTTGGATAAAGGAGCGTCTTGTTTCGGCAACAGAGAGCTATGGAGAGGTCCACAAGTTACTCCATCAGTTTTTTCAGTTCAACAAACAGAGAGCCCAACTAGAAGTATGAAAACAAGGAAAAGTTTGGCTTGTATACTGTTTGTTTTCTTGATACATTCAAGTGGATTCCTGTATCTCCCACATGCAACTATCTACTGAATTAAAAAAAAAAAATCAGGACGTTCAGAGGTATTTCACAACTGGAAAGTCTTTGGAGAGATTACAATTACCGAGGTAGATCTATATACCAATATCTCTTAGTATGGTACTTGATTGATACATGCCTTTGCTTGATAGTTGTCAAATTTTCTTTTTCCATGCTTTTGTTGCAACATTGGTTCTTGTATTCGTATCTAATCACTAAAGTTTTAGCAGTTTCAAGTATTGTCCGATTAATAGGTAGAGAGAGGGGCGATTAATCGAGAGAGACTTTTTTTTCTTTCTTTCCTTTCTGCAACTCTACATCTCTCTCTATTTTCTTTATGTTGCGGCAGTTTTACCAAACCAATAGCAGTCGTTGGTCTGTTTATTTCCTTATGCATGGTACAATAATTGAACGATATTTGGTAAAAACAATGCAACTTAGGAAGACTTTTAATCTTGCAGCTTGAAAAGAATTTTAATTTTCCAAGAACACCTCAATATAAAAAACTTTGCATGTTTTAGTTAGTCTCTACGAAATGATTTTACTAAATGCGCCCCAACTTAAATCACTACCCAGTCAATTATTAGTAATAAAAATATGTGGTTCCATGGGGCCCACATGGATGTGTTCTTGAAAGACATTCACTTTTTCCACCATTTTATCCCCATAAATAAAATAAAGAAAAAAGTAATTCAAAATAAAAATGATCTAGAGGGCTCAAAAAATTATGAAAAAAGTTAGGATAGTAATTATAATAATCAAACTTCCGCATCCCAAACATAAATCTGTTATATAGTAAATAACTCCTAGGTTACTCTACCATTGCTTTCACTTTTTTGCTAAGAACATTTCAAAATCTACAGAACCTCGTGGCTTCACTTGCACATCTTCTATAGCTGAAAGTTGTCTTTTCTGTTGAATACTACAATTTTAATGTCAATCTCTCCTTTGACTTCCATGCCATGCTAAGTTCTATGTCTGAATATCTCAAGATATTTTTCTTTTTTTCCCACATGTGTTGCTACTCTGATTATCTTTGTTAGTGATGTGATTTCGCTTTTCTCATAGGTATTTGTGGGCATTGTGAGCTTTTTTAAACAATTGAAGTTTGAGGGCAGAGGTTCTCACTATATCATGACCACCATACATAGCAGAACCGATCATTTCGACTTACACTTTTTCCTTAGATACTCAATTATGTGTATAGAACAAAGAATCAAGATATCGCAAAGTTGTTATCATGAATACTATTTTTTGTAACTAATGCAAATTTTTTTGGGAGTGAATAAATTCAGATTCATAATCACCAACTCTGTATTGGTTGTTGCACCGTGAAACCTAGGCTTTAGCAACAACTATCAGAATCACACTTTTGACAACAACTATCACACCTCTAAGTGCCATTCTGTTCTAACAAGACTTTTAATAACAAATATAAGTGTTACTGTTGGCCCAAAGGCCTTTCACTTAGTTTTGATGATGATTAACTCATGTAGTTATAGTACTAATGATCTTGTGCTCATTTAGTTTCAGATAATTGATCAATATCTTAGTTGGTGTTTAGCTTCAACAAAAGATTCGAAGTCAAGTTTTGAAGCTAGCACATGTTGAATCAAGAGCTCGCGCGTCAAAGATCACATCAAGTACTCAAGAGGAGTCTAGCTCTTTGGATCAAGGTTTGGACCAGGTCAAGATGGAGGAGAAGATTTTCAAGAAAAGATATTAAAGACTTGAGTCGTGTTTGTAAGTGTTAAGATTTTGTGTTTTAGATAAAATGTAAATGATAGATCAGTTATGGATTGCTCAAGCTCATATACACACACAAAATTTATAAAGTGTTTTCATAAGAATAGTTTTGATTTTAAAAAATATCGTTTGGTTTTGAGCTTCAAAGAATATATCTTTTGGTTTCATGAATATATTTCATCAAAATGAGTTTATATGGTTTATATGTGTATTGGATCTTATCTATACACATTGATGGTTCAAATGTTTAGAAAAACATATTTCATGTTTCTAGTTCATGGTTTTTAAGTTTTGTATTTATCAAAACTTTGTTTAGAGCTTATTGTCAAAAACATAGATATTTCATCCTGTGTATTGGATCATATCCATACACACTAAGCTTCAAAAGTGTTTAAAATATCTTGTTTTTGTATTTGAACAAGTTTTGAAAAAATCGTATTTTTCAGTAGAAGTTTGGTTTTTGAAAAATACCGTTTTCGGTTTAAGGCTGAATTTCTATATCGCAAAAATAGTTCAATTTATTTGTAATATGTGTTGATTTTCGATCACACATATTTGAATTTTAAAGTATTTCAATGAACTGATTTTTGTGGATTTTATGTGATTTTATGAGATTTTATAGGATGTTAAAAGACCAAGTTTTAATCCTTTTAATATCCCAGACCTGGGCTTCTGGCGATTGACCGACCGGTTGACCGAGTTAGAAGTCGGTCGACCGAGCGGTCGACCGATGTGCACAGAACGTGCACACAACCTTGGCTTGAGGGCCAGTTGACCGGGCGGTCGACCGATCCAGAGAGTTCACACTCTGGAACTGGCCCCGGTCGACTGAGCGGTCGACCGGCCAGAGAGCTTTGCTCTTTGGCTCTTGCCTCGGTCGACCGACCGGTCAACCGACAGGCCAAGACCTGGTTGCGGTCGACCGGTAACCCTAACAGTTATAATATGACCGTTGGCCGGTCGATCGGCTGGTCGATCGACAGGTCATCTAGTCTGGAGATTTGCCCCAGCGGCTAGTTTTTGTAGCTCTATAAAAGGGGCTTATTTTGGCTAGTTTCATGCAAGATTTTGGAGAAGTTTTAATGCCAGTTTTCCCCATCTCTCTTAGGATTTTTTTCTACATGTTTTAGAGCTTTTATTTCCAAATTAAAAGGAGTTTTTCAAGAGTGAATATCTTGATTTTATCAAAAGCTTTCTTGAGTTTTTCACCTCCAAATATATCCAAATTTTTCTCATACAAGCTTGAGCTTTTCATCACCATATCTATCTTATAGGAGCTTTGTTAGTGAGAGTTATTTTTGTGATCAAGAGAAGTAATCACAAGTGTTCCACCCTTTGAATTGGAGTGTTGCAGAGGTGCGGCCTCGACAAGCTAGTGTGCTTGCGTGTGTTGTTCTTGCAGGAACAAGTGAGGGACTTACGGGTCCAAGAGTTCTTGAGGGAGCTCGTTGTAGGTGTTGCAGCACCGAGTGATCTTGGAGGATCAATTTTAGTGGAAATCTTTCATAGTATTGAAGGCGGGGACGTAGAGCAAGCGTGCTCGAACCTCGAAACAATTCTCTCATATTTGCGATTGCTTATCTCTCTCTTACACTTGTGTTTTATATCTTGCATGCTTATATTGCTTTCATCTTTATATACTTGATATACTTGTATTTTATTGTTATATGCTTGGGTTGTTTGTTTGCTCACACTTGTATTCAATCAAGAGAGCCATAGTAGCACCTCAACTCTTAATTTAGAGAAATCTTGAGGAGATAGTTCAGAGCTCTTCACCGAGAATTCAGCTATACTCTTTGGTTATATGTTGTGTGTTTTCATTATAGTTTTTAGTTTGCATAATTAGTTTTTAATTCCGCATTGTTTGACATTAGATTAGCTTGTCACCTATTCACCCTCCCTCTAGGTGATTTTAGTTACCTGATCATGCCTAGTACTAGGAAGGTTGGTAAGTACTGCAATTCTTTTGTTAGGAAACAAATTCAGATTCAGCATCACAAATTCTTTATAATGATAACTTGTCACATCCAAACCTGGGCTTCAACAAAAATTACCAGGTTGACAATCACCGCTAAGTGGCCTCTGGCACTAGCAAGGCTTTTAATAACAAATATAATTGTTACCTGTTACAAACTTTGATAATTCTATATACTAGTGGCATAGAATGTCATTAAGCCGACATAATGGGATAGACATCATACGAACACATAGAGAAGTCTGAAAGTTTACATAATTAAGAAGTTGTGGAATAATTTACAAAACATGAGCTTGGAATATTCTTAGCACATATAGGTATTAAGCTTGTATGAAGCATGTAGTTGTTAACTAAAGAGCCGCACATACTTCACAAGTTAACGATTTCTACGTGTACGGGGTTAATTTGTGAAATTATTAATAAAGTTGAGGATGAAGTACATAGTGTAAAACCATGAAATTATGGTATTGTTAATCTTGCTGATTTATATAACAAGTGTGTTAGAGGATGAGAATGATATGATAGAATCACTCCTAGAGTTGTGAAGTGAATAAAGGAATTGAAGGGTATACATCGCCATTAATGTATTTCCTTAAATTCTTTTTTTATATTATTAATTATGCTTAGTAAAGAAATGATGAAATTGATTGTGATCTTAAGGGTTTTAATTTTAGCTCATGTGAAATGCTTGTAGAATCTAAACTTGTGAAGAAAAATTTTATCATCTAGTGAGGTGCGTTGTTTATGAAATTATCTAAAGCATCATAACTATGTGAAGCAGTGAAGTTGTGAACTTGGTTTACGACTGTATGGATATGGTTTTATGTAGGAATCATGAGAAATTGCTAGCTAATAAGAATATATGTGTGTCAATAATGGAGAATGTTATCTAGTGGGGGATATATACAAGGTTCTAAATATCGGATATCGGGATTGTATCGGATGGGGGCTTTTCATATCGGATATCAGATATCGGAGGAGATATCAGGGATACGCGCGCATATCTGACGTTTATATCAGACACTATATATAATGAAATATTCATAATTAAAAGTTGGTTTAGAGTCATAGATATCGTCTACCTAATAAAAATGATGTAATATGTTTTCAAAGACAGTAAAAAAATAATATACATTTGCACGCAGTCGTGCAATAAATAAGTTATTTCATATCGGGCGATTTATCGGCCGATATTTGAAATATCGGCCAATTTTCACTGCAAAAGATATGGCGAACGATTTTCGCATATCGTATCGGCAGCAGACAAAAAATGAGATATCAGACGATATCTCTACCGACTCGACTGATATTTAAAACAGAGGATGTATATCAAAACTTATGAACCTTAGGTAGACGAATTACTTTTGAAATTTGTACACTACTAAGCATGAATTGGTATGAAACAAAAAGTTTAAATTACGCTAGCATAACTAAGCGGGGGTCCAAGATAGACAAATTTTTAGTATTAGTTAGTTGTGGACTTGGGTTGTATCACGATATTTTACCCTAAGGAGCATAAGAGACTCGAAATTGAACTAGAGAACCAAATTGTTAAGGCAAGTAAATGTAGTGCTTAATGCCTTTGTGGCTAATGAAGATGAATGGCTTGTGACATGGTACTATATATGTCGTTCTTGCCTGTGGGGCTAACCTATTATAATTTGCATATATTAATGTTCTTCAAGTCTTTGATTATTGTAGTTACTTATTAGGAGTCATATTGGAGTCATGTTTCTAAATGATATTAGAAGTCTTATTCATATTATCATAAGTAATTGTATTAGGATTAGATGTTTTCTTATTATGTAATTGTGATTCCTATATATTTGGACATTGCCCACATTAAGAATAATACAAAAATCTCTTCTTCTAAAATTCTAACATGGTATTAAAGCAAACATCCTAGTCCTAAACTCTTCTTCTTCAAAAACCCTAACCATAATTTTTCTTGCCTTTGCCTTGAGGAAAAAAATGTTATTACTGCTCATCGTGAACAATACCGCATGTACTGTTTATCTAAAAAATCCTCAAACGGAAGCATTTCTCTTCATCATCTCCTTGCTAACTGATACCCAACCTGTCACGATCATCACAAACCCTAGCCGTCATCGATTTCCACCATCCAAAGTTCTCTGCTACTACTGCAGATTGAGTTTTTGGTTCTCGATCACCTTTGTAGTACTCACCAATGCTCCCTGCTGCTTCCTATTGCCTCAATATCAACTTTGATCGTTTCCAACCATCTTGACAACAATAATTGCAGTGTCTATGGTCTCTATCATCTACTGTCGAGGTTTATGCTGTGCTATCATCTCTGCTGAGTCAACTGTAAACATGTATTGTTTGTATTATGCCATATATATTGATTTTTACTGCTAAGGGAAAAAATTATTTGTCTGTAACAAAATTTGTGCATACGTTTCTTGGATTTACTCTACTCAGTTTAAGGATTCTCTCAAAATTTCATCTTCTACTAGTACCGAGTTTGAAGATCTCTCAAAACCTCTCCTTACAATGAGTTTAAGGATCTCTCAAAATCTCTTTTTCTCTGAGTTTAAGGATCTCTCAAAACCTCTCTTTAGACTGAGTTTGAGTATCTCTCAATTTTTTTTTTCTGTTCCTGCTTGCTGAGTTGAGGTCTCCCAAAATCTCTCTTATTAAGTTTGGGGATCTTTAAAATCTCCACTTTTACTGAGTTTGAGGATTTTTAAAACTCACTGCTACTGAGTTTGCGAAACTCTAAAATCTTAACTATATTCAAGGAACATGTGGTCTTTACATTTTGATTGACAACTTCAACATCAACGTCAATGCTTCAACAACGTGGAATCAATATTTTTCTTGATCAATGCTCTAGCGTGGAATCAACAATGTGAAAACTTTATTTAGAATATGTTTTATTCATATTTGTAACAAATTATGCATGATTGACATCTATGCTCCAATTTGAGGGATAGTATTAAAGTCTTTGATTATTATAGTTATATATTAGGAGTCATATTGTAGTCGCCAAATTAGAACTCATGTTTCTATATGCTACTACTTATTAGGAGTCATGTTTTTATATTTTATTAGGAGTCTTATTATTATGAGATGTAAATGTATTAGGATTAGAGGGTTTCTTATCATTGTGATGCATATATATTTAGGGTATTGCCCACATCAATAATAAAATGGAAATCTCTTCTTCGAAAATTTAATGATATGATAGTCCTAAGGTGGGACGATAGATAGGACTTTATTCTTATATGTAGATTATCATGATGTGACTCTTTAAGTAGTCATCATGCACTAGCTTGTGGAAATGTATATGTAATTGGAGATTTGATCATATATAGGGCATGTTACTTCCTTCATGAAAGATTCATGAGAATCCCCCTTGTGTGTATGTGTAAATTAAAGTTTTATTAAACTGAAAAACACTAATACCGATATTACTACTCAGCTTTAATATGACTAAAGCTTATAGTGAAACTTAGGAAGGAAAGAGGACCTTTGCCATCACCCCCCTTCACAAAATTTCATATAAGATAGTCCTAGAAAGCATAGGAGGCTAATATGTTTACACCAATTCCTTAATTACATAGTATGGAATCAATAGGACTACATGGCCAGATACAAAACTTCAGCAAAGTGTGTATATCCTCATATAGGCTTGTGAAGACCATAATATCGTGTCTAGTGTAATTTTGAAAGACACTAGCATTTGTCTCCTGTCAACAACCCCTCATCTATGCTGGAACCAATCTGATCAGCACCTAGACCCAGCTTCAACTTGCACAAAGGCCATATGTAGGATGACAGTGAACATGAGAAGACACGTGATCCCTTATTTCTATTTCTGTCATGCACAGAGAACATATATCAGATTGTGACACTCCAATAGATACTAGGAAATCCCTCATAAAAAGCTTGTTGTGATAAGCTCACAACGCACATGCAGACATTTAGGAGATAGATTAGTTATCCAAATTACTCAATAAAGCTGAAAATTAAAGCCCCTTGGTCTAATTGACCCAGGCTGATGACATTATGCAAATACCAGAAGAAGAATCTGACTGATACCACTTATCTGAACCTGACTGGATGTTAACTTGCTGTCTATCATCATTCCAAACCTGAAGTAGGGACTGATCTTTAAGAACCTGGGCTTTATCCCCAATTATCTCATATAATTTCCAGGATACAGTAGCAGCAGGGGGATGAGTTAAACCTGAAATATGTAGCAAAGTCCTGTTAGGCAGCCACTTATCAAACTATAGTGAAGTGTCCAAGTCATTGCCTTTATCTCTCCTCATATGTAATAAAGCATGGTCTCTACTCTGCAGAATAAATTTCCAAGTACCTTAATCAAGAAGGGAAGAGTTAGCCGGACTTGAAGGCATATCCTTGAAGTAGGTCTTTCTCATCCATTTGGACCAGAGTCAGTTAGATGTGCACAACCTCCACACCAGTTTGATGCCAGTTGCTTTTACAATTTCTTCAATTCTTCTGATACTGAACCCCAAACACCCCCCCCCCCCCCCACCCCCCCGGGGCTTGCATAATGATTTCCGGCTCCAAGCATGACTTTCCTATTCCAAGCTAAGTTTGCAACTAACCTCTCTAATTCCTTGCATACAGATAAAGGAATTCTGAGTAATTATACCCAGTATCCAGAAAAGTTCTGGAGAACTATTTTGACCAATTCAATCCTACTTGCAAAAGAAAGCAACTTGGCCATCCACCTTTCAATTCTATACATGTAACTTATCAGTCAAGGCATTGCAATCCCTGATGTTTATATAATTTTGTCTCAGTGAACGTTCCAAATATTTGATAGGGAAACGTTGTATAGGGATGCCAATCAAAGGAGAAAGCTCCTCCTTGTTGATGGGGATCAAAGAATTTCAGAGTAGATTCAAGGTGGAAAACAGAGAGATTCAGGGCTTCTCTCATAAAATTTTGTTTAGTTCTTTATGTCTTCTGAAATTTTTTTTTTGGATCTTTTACAGTCTCTTTTTTTTGCTGATTAATTTTACAACCCTTTTTATGACTGTTTAGAGTGTTTTTCTCAGTAAAGCAAGTCTAGTCATTTTGTACTATTTCAGGATTATTTAATCCCTCTAGGGTTGCCATCTTGTTATGCTATGATCTATTAATAAAACTAGTGCTTTCTTCAAGAAAGAATTTTGCTTTCTCTAGGGACCTGTGAAGGGTGAATTGGGTGTAACATCCAAGTGCAAGATGTGAAATTGTATTGTTTTCATTCTTTTCCATCATATCTTTCTTCCCTGTTTCTTTATATATTTCTTTCCTATTTATTTGCCTTTTCTCCTTCCCAAACCCTAACTTGTCTCCTCGAAAACATGATTTGTTTTGTCTCTTCTTGCTGAATTATAATAAAATAAAAATGACCGGTGAATCCAACTTTTGTTTTGTTCCTTTGAATATTTATTAAACCCTAGTTTCCTCTTCCTTTCTCACCCAAACTATATATGTTTAAACCTTATCAATTTCTACTTTAAAAACCTTCACCACACAAGATCCAACTCCAATTTTCTTAAAAAAGCCCTAAACCTAGAATAGCCCAGATCTGGATTGGGATTGTTTTGGAAGTTCTCTTTCATTTGAAGCTGATCCGAATCTTCAAAGTGAACAATTGGTGACTCGGATCGAAATGCGGCAATCTATTGGCATCGTGGCAACAAAATTGCTTCAATCTTGGTTCCTCTCTTTGTGATTCCAAGGTAACTTTGTGGATCTCAAGTGATTTAATTCTAGTTATTGTGATTTGATAATTTTGAATTGGAATCTCTGCTTTTATGTGTTTGATTTCAATCATATAGCCTAGAATCATCTTGCATAACTCAAATCATCTTTACTATTATAACCACAATCCTTTTGATTGGAATTCTAATTTGATTGTGCCTCACATTCATGTCACGCCTAAACCAATCTATCTATCCATTTAGAAACTACTAACAAATCTTGAAATCTAGTCATACATCTATGTCCTCATCTCACAAAGAAATTTTAAAATAAAAAATAGCATTTATTAGATAGAGAATGAAGAATTCAAGATATGTATCTCGTCATGATCACATATATAAAATTTCTCCATTGTCCTTAATCTCTCTCTCATCCATATGTCAAAAATAAAGTGAAAAAAATATTGCAATACCCAGAAATCTAGCCATAGGCCTAATATTAACATCCATATCTCAAGAAAAGTTTTAAATAATTGGAAAACAACATTTATTAGAGTTCTCTATTTTCATAAATTTTGAAATGACACAGAGAGAGTATGATATTTTTTTATCCCAAAAAGAAGATGAAAGGTTTCTTTTTTTTTTTCCCTTCTTTCCATTCAAGTATAGAATTCTCTAAAATTAGAGCAAAAGGCCTATAAAAAAGCTAATTTTTAAAAAAGTTCTGTTTTACATGAATTCGGTTTTTGTTGCATGTGCGTAGCACGTGCCCAAAATCTAGTACTTTAGAATCATAAAACTTTTATTTAGAAATTATATGGCATCAAATTAAGCTTCTTGTACTTGTTTTCCTTTAGATTTGTTACACATTGCATTTGTGCACCTGTTTGAGCATTTAATTGCATCCTAAGTTGTGTAGTTCGGTGCTACGTCACTTGTACTTGTAACCTTTGCTGAAGATAATTTACTCTTGCCTTTATTTATTGATAAACTAATATTCAAATATAGAGCATCCAACATGTTTAGGGTTTCAAATGAGTATCTGCTTGCTTTATAGAAAATTAGCATATCATCTGCAAACAACAAACTTGTGTGAAACCTGACAATACTAAGTTCTTTATCCATTTGAACAAACCAATATTCCATCATTAATACAAAAATGGGATTATGACAAAAGGATCCTTCATTACTTAGCTAAACACAGAAAATGCCTTATTTGTAACTAAATGCCAAGTTGGTCCCTTATTTCTTTCTCAATAGAACATGGAGATCCTTAATTTTAGTGAATCAATCTAAGATATTTGTAATTTCTTTTAAAAGGACTAATTTTTCTTTTTCCTTCCCGACAACTTAAATGCTACAGTTGTTGTTTTACCATAAGCAC
The DNA here is from genome assembly GCA_038442645.1 of Agave tequilana. NCBI lineage: Eukaryota > Viridiplantae > Streptophyta > Magnoliopsida > Asparagales > Asparagaceae > Agave > Agave tequilana. Next base: position 11,889 of record JAVJIF010015292.1, on the reverse strand, counting down.
TTTTCATTCTTCTGGTCCAAGGAAACAAGAACATTTTTTATTCTAATCTAAAAACCTAATCAATTCAAATTAAGTCAGAGTGTAACATAAGATGAGATAAGATGATGCCTTTGATTAAGAAAAATGTATAAACATGAGAAATTCAAAGGGCACTACTCAAGGAAGAATTTATTTATTTATTTATTTTTGGGGGGAGGGGGAGGGGAGTAAATGGGTGTTGGGGTTGAAGTGATCAATAACTTATTAATTAATATTCTAATTAGATAATTAACAATAGGGATCTTCTTAGTGTACATAGAAAGAAATTGGGACCAAATTGATATTTAATTATAAATATGGACTTTTTTGTGTTTATCTAGCTAATGAAAGATTAATATGTTATGATCTCTACAAAAATTTAAGGCGACAATGGATCACCTTGTCTAATGCCTTTGGAACTGGAAAATAATTGAGGTGGATCCATTGATCATCATGGAGAAAGTAGGGCTTTGGAGACACTCTCTGATCCATGTGTATGAGAAAACTTGCAATGAATTATATAAACTCTTTATACTATCAAATGCCTTCTGCAAATCGATCTTAATGCATGCTCTACCACCCAGAGGCTTATTAGAATCTCTAACTAGCTCAGTAAAAACAGTCACTAGTATGCCTAGCTCATGAGATAGTAAAAACAGTCACTAGTACGCCTATTTTTGAGAAACACATTCTGATTGTCAGGCATCAGCTCACCTATAATCTTCTGAAGCCTGTTAGAGTTTAATATAAATTTGTATAGAGTATTACAACAAGCATTCGTTCTAATTTCATTGAAATATGAGGCATTAGTACTTTAGGCAGTAGTGTAATAAAAGTATGATTGAGCTTCTTAATCAATTTACCTTAGTGGGAAAAAAAGACTTGATAGCTTCAGGAATTTACTGACCCAGCAGAGCTCAATTCTTCTGAAAGAACCTAGCAATAAAACCATCTGCTCCTGGTAATTTATTTGGATTAAATTGGAATACAATGGCCTTAATTTCCTCACTGGTGACATGGTTTAGTTTACCATGTAGCTGCTAAAGATCAGCACGGATTATGGCAAGACCTTCTAGAATGTCTTATATACTTTTAGATGAGTCTCACTTATCTAGGACATCTCTAGAGAATTCAAGCTCAGCTTTAACCAATATTTTCTAGATAGTTCAGGGTTGGTTCTGAACTGACATTAAGCCACTATACATAGAGGCTAAAAGCCTCCTTTATTCCCAAGCCAGCAAAAGCTAAAGGCAGCAATCCCAGCAAGCCCCATGGGAGATAGGCAAGTGTGTAATAGGAGTGAATGGTTTGAGTGAGTGTGCCATGTGAAGGAGTGTTGTAAATGGGGACTGAGCTAGGATTCGCATGAAGATGGGACCATATAAAACTTAAAACATGCTTAAAGTTATATTAGAAAGAAAAGGGAAAAATCATCGTCTGTTATTAAATTTGATCTCTTGCTTCGTTTAAAAAGTATTAGTTTTAAAATAAAATTGTCACTTGAAGGTGGTACATTTTCCATGAAAAAGTATGCCCACAACTACATTTTATTCCTTATTTAGAAAAGTATTACTTCTAGAAAATGATATTACTGGAAGTACTCGTGCTAAGAATGTCTAGAGAGAGAAGTCAATCACTGATTTAGGGATCATAAAGAAACGTAATTTCAGTTATGGAATGTTAGCTAGAATAAATCAATCTCCATTAATTAAGTAATGGGAAATAAATCAACTCCATTAATTAAGTAATGAGAAATAAATCAATCTCTACTAATTAAGGGATCTAAAAGGCAGAAAATTTCAGGAACAGAAAGATTAAATGATGAAAAATCTGGAGGGGCCAAACACTGCGATCAAACCTAACAAAAACGGCAATTAAGAGCCACTAGTGAATTTTCAAAATTCTTTGGGAGGGGGTGGGGGCATGGCCCCTCCAAGTCATAGTGTAGCTCTGTACTTGGCTGTTAAAGTTTACATATTACTAATAAATTATTTGTTATCTAGTAATTTTGTCTCAACCCGTCAAGTCTTTAGCTCTTTTCTTTGTGCCCACCTCATTACTCAATAATTATCTCCTTAGTAAGCTTTCTTTAACCACCAATTTGGGGAAGACTTTCCAACTATTATCCTGATTAAATTTCTTGAAAGAAGCTGCCTCTCTAATTTGGTGGATATCAGACAAACCTGAACCATAAGCATTTACAAGCTGATAAAATCTGATTTCTTGAGTTCCGTGCCTTGCGCAGAACATAAAAAGTTCAGAAATTTTATCACCAAGCTTGAGCCATTATTCTCTACTTTTTTGCTTCATCTGGCTCTCTTTTAGTGCCAACTAATGCTCTAACTGTTGTGCCAATCAACTTATTTGTGCACGTGCACAGACACTGGGGAGTGATCAAGAGAGGCCTGAGCTTCTACTAGCTTCTTTCTGATGGACATAGTTTGCGTCTTAGGATCATTGAGCTGCCCAGCTTTGCTCTACACATTGAGTGCAGCTTTCACTTCTCTCAATTTATCATTACCCTGCATAAATGATTGCACCCAAACATCTTTATTCCAGGATAACTGGACAATATCTGCATAGCCTTCACACTGCATCTAGTAGTTAAAAAATTGAGTCTTGTGACCTGAAACTTGGTGCTCTTGACATATGAAGTAGAAATGGAGAGTGACTAATCACACTAGATGCATGAGAGAGATAGTCATAAAAGGAACATGGCAGGATATTAGTACAAGCGGCATTCATGGTTTACAGTCGCGGTCTCGGCCGCTGACTCGGCGGGCACTGAGACGGATCGGTCTCGGCGACTCGGATCGGTATCGGGCGATAGCGCAAACGCTACATAGAAAGCTCAAAAAATTCTGAAAAAAATCACAACAAATCTTAAAAAAATGTAGATATCCACATTCATATATTACATGTTCAAAATATATCACCTAGTACACTAAACATAAAGCGAAAGTATAAATATACGCGTAGTCGGTAGAAGCATATCAAAATACATGCACAATATAGTAAATTACACAAACTACATTCATAAATACATGCTAATGTAGTTATTTCCACATTGAATTGCGATGAGGTACAAAATCATCATCATAATGCCGAGTCGACTGAGTCAACTCCGATTCTCGGCCGAGTCGGCCTCCTCTGAGTTGAGTCGACCGACTCGTGACTCGGACTCGTCTCGGAGCGGGCCGAGACGGATACGACTCGGCCGACTCGTCTCCGACTCGGCCGAGTCTTTAAACCGTGGCGGCATTACAAAGTACCCTTATCATGGTTCAAAGTCGCGGTCTCGGCCGCCGACTCGGCAGGCTCTAAGACGAATCGGTCGCAGCGACTCGGATCGGTCTTGGGCGACACGTGCAAAACGCTACATAGAAAGCTCAAAAAATCACGACAAATCGTAAAAAAATATATCCATCAAAATTCATGTATCACATGTTCAATATAAACTTCTTTTGAGGGGGTACTTAGGGAAATATGATGGTTTGAGAGTAAATTTAGAAATATGAAAAATTTGAGGGATAAATATGAAAAAACCAAAAAAAAAAGAAAAAAGAAAATGATAAAGGAGTGAGATCGGGTGTCTTTTCACCCGAACCCGATCTCTCTCTCTCTTTCCCTACCTCTCTCCCTCACCGATCTCTCCCTCTTCCTCCCTTACTCAGCCTCCCCCTCTCAATCACTCTCTCCCTCCCCCTTAACCTTTCCCTCTCTCCCCCTTCTCACTCACCCTCTCTCCTCTCCTCTGTCTCCCCCCTGTCCCAATCTCTCTCTCAGTCGAGAGAGAGATCAGGCAGACAGGGAGAGAGGGGGAGGGAGAGAGATAGAGGAGAGAGGGCACCAGTAATCGAGGCGGGCGGCGATGGCAGGAAGGCAGGTGCACGGCGAGCCCTAGATCCGGTATGGCTGCGTTTTTTTAACCCAATTCAGCTAAGACTCGTCATCGACTTGGGCGAATCGGCTGAGTCACTCTGAGTCAGACCGTGACTCGGCCGAGTTGACTCCGAGTCTTAGCCGAGTCGGTCGATTCTGAGCTGGTCGAATCGGGTTTTGAACTCGTCTTGACACCCTCCGAGTTGTATCCGACTCGGCCGAGTTGTATCCGACTCGGCCGAGTCTTCGAACACTAACCCTTATGAAGCCTTCTAGTAATTCCTTACTCATGTGACTTTATTATGCCATAACTACCATACGAGGAAATAGATTAGGAGCATGTGATGCGGACATCCAGCCATGCAGCGGATCAATCTATTTTAGTTAAAGTCTGTATTTATTTCTTTGGTAAGTTGAGTTTAATTGATTCTTTATTTTTGTTTCTTTTCTTTTACTAGTTTGTATTATTTTTAGTCTCACATTGGATGTGTGGAGAAAAGTCAGTCTGTAGGCCTATTTAAGGCGAGATTGTGTATTAGAGAAATAATGAAGAAGATTAATGAAATTTTTGAGTTTTCGAAATGAAAGTCTCTTTGTTGAATTGGTATGTGAAATTTAAATTTGAATGGAGTTGGTGTGAAACCAATATCTTTCCTTATCCCCTCTTTCAAATCTCTACTCTATCCCCATCTCACATCCTATCTTCCCATTCAAATCCCACGCACAATTAGCCAATAGAAAAATACAAAACCCAAAAAAAAAAATCAAAACTAAAGAAAGATTCAATACCCCTTGCATCCAAAATTCTCAGCCAAACAAAACAATCCCAACCAACTCCCTCCTTCCCCACGTGCCTACCCTCTTCTCTCTCCCTTCGTTTCATGAACCCAACAGCTACAAACACAGATCCCCAACCGCTTCACCCTCTGCTCCTCTCCTTCTGTGTGAGGACAGGAGTCCACCGAGCCTCACACTGCCTCCCTCGTCTCCCTGCACGCACCAACGACAACCAACCACTAGAGATCCACCAAGTTCTTTCTCCTATGCTACCTCTCTTCATCATCGCCGGGTTGCGCCTCCCTTCCTCGCCGCCAAGACTGCCTCGCCTTCATCTTGATCTCATTGAGATTTCCTCGCTGAAACTTTAGCACCACGACTCCACCCTCGTCATCAACCTGCGACATCAAGCTTGTGTCTTCAAGTCCGATCCAACTCTGAGCTTGCCAATCCCAACCCAAATCTAGCTTGATTTTGTGCTGCGACCTCCATACCATCGACGTGCAGCAGCAACAACATCAACAGAAGCGGTGGAGACAAATGTTGAAGTACAAGTATCCACAAGTCCTTACACCAGAATCAACAACGGTAATGGATACTTAAGAATCAGTAGGTAATTTATTTTCAGCAGTTGGATAATTATTGGACTACACTACAATTTTTAACTAAATTGTTATCATGATTCCTGTTGTGCACTACATTAGTGAGATTGTGTGTGATTCTGTTTCATGCTTGTTAATCTATTGACTCTGATATTACGAATGTGACTCTTCATATTAATTGAGTATTGTGATTGAAATTGGCAAAACTAAAAACATCTACACTGTAATTGTAAAACATTATTAAAATCCATCTTGTGGAATTGCTAGTTTTAGGTAATTTCCTATTGAAATCATATTTTTATGAAACGTTGCGGAATTTAGATTTATCACTGATATACCACGCTATAGGGTACCCTTTTCACATCAATTTGTATCAGAGTATGATATAGATAGGAAAACTTGCATCAACATACGATTGTTAGAAATTTCATATTTTTTCTTTGCATAAATTAGGAAATTTTATTTTATTTTCTTTTGCATAAAAAAAATTTTAAAAAATGGCATATAGGAAGTCCCACATTTCACTACAAATGTCCTAATGTTTAATGATCATATGAATTATCTTGGTCACTCGGATCCTCAAATTTTCTTGATTGGCTACACATCATAGATATATATTTCACGCAATACCATTTTCTGAATTTGAGAAAGTCATGTTCGCTATCACGTAACTGACTGGACAAGCTAGCCGATACTGGACCGATTTAAAATCAATGAAAGCATCTCGTGGCCAAGAACCAGTAAACACTTAGACTTATAGACTTATATGAAGGATGAACTCAAGGGTAAATACGTGTCACCACATTACTACAAACATTTTCTTGACAGATGGCGCAAAATTTTTCAAGGCAAACAAATCTGCCAAGGAATATGTTAACGAATTCGATGAGTTTCTTAATCATTATAATATCATAGGCAAACAGAGTGACATCCAAGTCTTTTCTCATTTTTGTGCAAGACTTCGAATAAACCTAGAACATGAACTTTATAAATGTGGAGTCACTGAAAGGGCTTACACTTTAGTCCAAGGCAGCAAGGCTTGATGTTCTCATGTTGAGTTATGCATATAGGAGTCAGAATCACCAAGCCTCAACATTCAAGTTGACTTCCTATCAGTATCCACACCAAGTCATACACAAAGTCTAGCATACAAGGTGGACACCTACAATAAAAGTGCTGAAAGTAACGTTGCAGGCAAGAACACCGAAATGAACTTCTCCACACTTAATCCTATAATCAAGTATTACAACTGTCAAGATTCTGTGCATGTTGTTGTCAACTGTCCAATCCCCATTTAAGATTGTCATTATTGACAGAGTTTCCATTGAAGCCCCTAAGCCTGATAGCACTATCTCCCCGAAAGTCACTCCTGTGATTAAGAAGTTTAATATTATTTTCCCGACTGTCACAGCTATTGTCCCTTCTGTTGCTACAACAACTGTCATCCGCCCTTTCCTTTCCCCGGCTTACTGCCCGCACCACCTTCTCTATTTTCTTTACTGCCGACTCCTACTGTCATTATCTGCTTTGGTTGTCAACCTCTTCCTTCTCTATTGCTGACACCTCCCCTGTGATCATGGAGCTTGTCAATGTTCTTTTTGAAGACCTCCCGGGCAAGCTTTCAGTCTTTCACCGACGCGTGATACTCCACGCGCCATTGAGTTAGTCTCAGGAGCTAGTCTTCCCGATTTGTCACACCATAGGATGGATCCTATCACACCTATTGAACTTAAAGAGCAAGTTGATAAGTTATCACTGGAGAACAAGCAACAGTGCTTTGTCCCAATAAACACCCATGTTTATGAGGACAAATTTTAGCGCTATGTAGTGACAAAAGATGTCAGTCAGATCAAGACTGTTACCATTTATGGTTGAGCCACGCCTGACAACTCCATGAATGCTGTTATGGAAGAATTTAGTATTATTCAGATTATCAACTTTTCCACCCTTATGGTTAAATAAGGGCTGCATTCCATCACATTTTACCTGTTAGGGATACTTCTTGTTTTTATTGTTAATATAACAGGTAAGCTACCACATTCATCTAGGCTGGTACCCCTAATAATTCTTTTTGATAGGGATCGATAAGATTGTTGATACAAAACTCAGGTGCCTAAGACTTTCAGTGTCCAATAGGGAGTCAAGCTCACTAGATATTCTAAGAAGACCCTTGGTATATATTAGGCATAAGCTAAGCTCTCTCTGCTACATTCACTATAGAGTATTCTGAGTATGCATATCTGAGTCTCCATCTGTCACATAAATGCACGATCTACACATGAAAAATCAGTGATATATTTAAATAAAGCAACACTAACTGTAATTTATGAGCTTCATCCAGAAGTTATTTAAAACTTTTAGTGTTGACAACTTATGATGGTTCAGATTCATCAGAAACGGTTTCCCTGATAACTATTAATGATTGGTATGCTGTAGTATCAGTTTTTTTCAAAATCTTGCAGAATCAAATTACAATATTCATGTTATATAACTTTAAAATATTTTAAAATTAGTCATATTTTCAATGTTGGGTATTCAGTGGATTATAAATATTTGATCTTAACCCTAATAACCCATTTGTTTTAAACCTTCCCTGAGCTATTTTTTTGAGTCCCCACATTGAGTCCACTCCTAGATATTTAAACCAATACAATAGTGAAATTTGATAAAACTTTAAATGATTAAATTATTTAGTGTATTATAATGATATCTGATTGTTTGAAAATGACTATTACTTATTAAGTGGTGAGTTGCAGCGGGTAGACGCAGATTATTAGAGCATGAGGAGAGCGTTCTACACCGAACTCGAGTCGAGTTCTCTCCCACCTGGGGAGAATGATGCGGACATCCAGCCGACGCCACAGATCAATCTATTTTAGTTGAAGTCTGTATTTATTTTTTTAGTAAGTTGAGTCTAGTCGGTTTTTTATTTTTGTTCCTTTTATTTTACTGATTTGTATTCTTTTTAGTCCCACATCGGATGTGTGGGGAAAGCTAGAGTCTGTAGGCCTATTTAAGGTAAGGTATTGTATTAGGAAAACAATGAAGAAGATTAATGAAATTTTTGAGTTTTCGAAATGAAAGTCTCTTTATTGAATTGGTATGTGAAATCCCAATTTGAATAGAGTTGGTGTGAAACCAATATCTTTTTTTTTTCTCCTATTTCAAATCTTTACTTTATTCCCATCTCACATCCTATCTTCCCATTCAAATCCCAAGCACAATTAGCCAACAGAAAAAATACAAAGCCAAAAAGAAAGAAATCAAAACCAAAGAAAGATCCAATTCCCCTTGCATCCAAAATTCTCAGCCAAACAAAACAATCCCAACCAACTCCCTCCTTCCCCACGTGCCACATCTTCTCTCTCCTTGTGTTTCATGAACCCAACAATTGCAAAAGACTAATCACCCAACCGCTTCACCCTCTGTTCCTCTTCCTCTGCGTGAGCACATGAGTCCCACCGAGCTCACACTGCCTCCCTCGTCTCCTTGCGCGAGCCAGCATTAACCAACCACCAGAGATCCACCAAGTTCCCTCCCCCTCACTGCCTTTCTTCGTCATGCTGGGTTGCGCCTTCCCTCCTCGCCGCCAAGATTGCCTCGCATTCATCTCGACCTCATTGAGATTGCCTCCTTACCGGAACTTCAGTACCAAGATTCCACCCTCCTCGTCTTCAACCTGCGACATCAAGCTTGTGTCTTCAAGTCCGATCCAACTCTGAGCTTGCCAATCCGAATCCAAATCCATCTTGATTTTGTGTTGCGGCCTCTACACCATCGACCTGCAACAACAATATCAGCAGAAGCAGTGAGACAAATGTTGAAGTACAAGCATTCACAAGTCCATAAGCACCAGAATCAACAACAGTAATGGAAACCTGAGAACAAGTTTCTCAGTAGGTAATTTATTTTTCAGCAGTTGGATTATTATTGGACTACATTACAATTTATTATTTAAATTGTTATCATGATTCCTGTTGTCCACTACATTAGTGAGATTGTGTGTGATTCTGTTTCGTGCTTGTTAATTTATTGATTCTGATATTGTGAATATGACTGCTCATATTAACTGAGTATTTTTGTTGAAATTGGCAAAACTAGAAACATCTACACTACAATTGCAAAACATTGTTAAAATCCATCTTGTGGCACTGCTAGTTTTAGTGAAAATCATATTTTTAGTGAAATATTGTGGAATTTGAATTTATCACTGAGATACCAAACTACACATCAGCATGGCTTCTGAAACCCAACTTGTATGTTCTGATTTTTAATGTATGGAATAATTTGATAGATAAAAATAAAACTCCTGACAGGTCATATGGGGTAGAGACCTAGCTCTTTTGGGGCCTAGTAGGGGGGGGGGGGGGGGGGTTGGGCCAGCCCTAACCCATTATCATCCCTTGGCTTCACGTAACATAAAACACTTGTATATGTAAGACATGCATTTCATAAGTTAATAACTGTTTATTATTTAGACTTATTTGTGTGTTCATATGATGTCTATTTTTTCATGTTGGCTTGATGACATTCTGCTTGTTGACATTCTGTAATGCTAGCATATAGAATTAATAGAGTTTGTGTATGACATTCTGCTTGTTGACATTCTGTAACGCTAGCATATAGAATTAATAGAGTTTGTGTACATGTAGCACTCGTATTTGTTGTTAAAAATCTTGCTGGTACCATATGACACTTAGCAGTGATTATCAGGCCAGAAGCCTCTTCTTGTTGTTGTTACTGAAGCCTAGGTTTCAGGATGTGACAAACTACCATGCCATACAAAGACAGATTCAGGAGCATGGCTGCTGAAACCCTACTTGTATGTGCAGATTTTCTTGTATAAAGTTTGGCCTCTTCCAATAACAAAATAAATAAATAAATAATAAATATATGAAAATAAAATATAACGCCTGACAAAGCTTATATTAATTTTTCAATGTAAAAACAGAGAACTTAATAAAGATAATAGTGGATTATACGTACTTAGTCATGCGCATCAACCACAATTAGTAAAATTTGTCTCAGAAGTGCACAGCTCTGCAATTTGACAGAAGAATTGGCCTGATATTTGACATTCGTATAAAAATGGTCTCCTTCCTTGAGCCACTTTTCCACTTCCTTGCCATTGCTATTGTAATGTATAGTGTAGCAACGTGAGAAAACACACCATAGAGATTAAAGTTTTGCAATGTAATCTTAAGACTCAAATCATTAATTTTACTGGCATTACACATACAGTAAATTGATCATATTTATACTGTCTATCAGCCCATTCTCTCATTGAAGATCCTTTCAAAACTCTGCAGATATCGGTAATATTCTTATTGCATATTGGTTCTGTACACAATGTATTTTTTATTTATTTGAGTTGCAATTATGACCATGCTGCCAATCTGTCGATAAGAGTCTTCTGATATCCATTTGAATCTCCTCATGATGATATCACTAGTCTTTTTAGTGCCATTATGCATTGAAGATACGCACCCCCCTCCCCCAGGGGGGGGGGGAACCAAAAAAAAAAAGGCCTTACATTTCATTGGAAGCATGGTATATGGTAGTAGTGCTCTCTGAGACCTATTATTTAACATGGTAAATGGCATTCAAGTTTAATATCTCTATGCATATCTAAGCTTTGTCTTCCTAATTTTGTGCGTATTTACTTTGAACTTGATAATTTCATGGAAATTAACTAGTTGTGACGTGTGAACTATGTTCTCTGATGGACATGTTTCACTGTTACACACCTTGACTCCTTCTCCCTCCTTTTCCTGTGTTCTGAAATGGTGAGTGTATTTTGTAGGAGTAGTTCCACGAGTGGTTAAAAGAAGAGGGCAAGCATTGAAGCATGGAGCATATTGTATCCTGTAACTTGCAGTGAAGAAACACTATTTTCTGCATCAGATGAAAAGATCATTGAATCTCAATGTGCAGTATTTTCATGAAAACCAGACTGCAAGTAATCGTTAAACCAAGTAAGTCAGCATTCTGTTTAGCTATGTGTAAATGAAATAAGCTTCCACTTCATGTAGTATGCCAATTAATTGACTTCTGTGCAGTTTCATGATTAAGGATCTAACAGTGAGGGCTAATTCCTGCTCTTTGGCAGATTAGAAATGGGCACAGCACTAACCATTCACAATTATGATTTCGTAGAAGCCGGGATTTATCTGAACAGGCGTGCACAACCATCAAACCGCTCGAGGCAAGGGAATGCATGGAATGCAGTGTCTATTAGCGTCATGCATACAAATGACATGTAGATTTGAGTAATACCATTTAGGTACATTTTACTAAAATCTCTATCATCCAAGTTAATATTATTATGTTGAGTTAAACTCAGATGCCCATTATGTTACAGTTATTCAGTTTCTGATGCCTATTAATTCACTTAATAGTTGTATTAACGAAGTTATCATCAAGATTGATTGTAACCAAACAATTCTGGGATGCTACATTTACATAATACCAAGAATATGTGCTTGAAGTTCTTGTGCAGTTATCCTTTCTTGTCTCATTGTACTGACTCAAATACTCAGACAAAAATATAATTAGTTTTAAGACTTAATCTTATTTGGTTTAGAGTCCAAAGTTCAATTAGATTTAGACC